>JASEVX010000001.1:18243029-18343029 GCA_031761405.1 Serripes groenlandicus
GCCTGACCTTGTCGGTTAACCAAGCTCCAGATGATCGGAACTTTGCATATTTTGGATGAAAGTTATCATAGAGAAATGAAGATGCAGTCAGCATGATATCTTCCACCCCACATGGCCCGTCCACCAGTTTAACTATCTTGGTTATAAACCTCGACCAGGACATCGATGTGGAGTTGACTAGGTATTTGTGGCAAATCGGCTGATCTAGTGAAAAAGAATAATGTTGGTGACATACAGAGATTATTCAATTACTGGTGTCACATAGGCTCCTCTAAAGAAGCACACAATATATTTGGTGACATGGAGAGATTATTCAATTACAGGCTGCTCTAAAGAAGCACCAAATATAGTTGGTGATATATAGATACTTCAATTTCTGTCGTCACAAAATATAGTTGGTAACATAGAAGAAATACTTCAAATACTGTCGTCACACAGGCTCCTCTAACGATGCACACAATATAGTTGGTGACATCAAGATTATTCAATTACTGTCGGCACATAAGCTTCTCTAAAGAAACACACAATACAGTTGATGACATAGAAATTTTTCAATTACTGTCGTTACATAGGCTCCTCTGACGAAGCACAAAATATAGTTGGTGACATAGAGATTACTCAATTACGGTCGTCACATAGGCTCCTCTAACGAACCACACAATATAGTTGGTGACATAGAGATTATTCAGTTACAGGCCTCACATAAGCTTCTCTAACGAAACGTAAAATATAGTTGGTGACAAAGAGATTATTCAATTACTGTCGTCACATAGGCTTTTCGAAATAAGCACAGAATATAGATGGTGACATAGAGATTAGTCAATTACTGTCGACACATAGGCTTCTCTAACGAAACGTAAAATATAGTTGGTGACAAAGAGATTACTCAATTACTGTCGTCACATAGGCTTTTCGAAATAAGCACAGAATATAGATGGTGACAAAGAGATTATTCAATTACTGTCGTCACATAGGCTTTTCGAAATAAGCACAAAATAAAGATGGTATCATAGAGATTATTCAATTACTGTCGTCACATAGACTCATCTGACGAAACAGAAAATATAGTTGGTGACATAGAGATAATTCAATTACAGTCGTCACATAGGCTTTTCGAAATAAGCACAAAATAAAGATGGTATCATAGAGATTATTCAATTACTGTCGTCACATAGACTCATCTGACGAAACAGAAAATATAGTTGGTGACATAGAGATAATTCAATTACAGGCGTCATATAGGCTCTTTCGACGAAGCACAACATATAGATGGTGACATAGAGATTATTCAATTGCTGGTCGTTACATAGGCTCCTCTAACAAAACACAAATTAAAGATAATGACAAAGAGATTTTTCAACTACAGGCATCACATAGGCTTCTCTAACGAAGCACAACATATATATGTTGACACACTGATTATTCAATTACTGTCGTCATTTAGGCTCCTCTGACGAAGCACTAAATCTAGTTGAAGACATAAACAACTTTTGAGCGACGGGCGTCACAAAAGCTCCTCTAACATAACACAACAAAAAGTTGATGACAAAGAGAACTATTTAATTACAGACGTCACATAGGCTCCTCTAACGTAACACAAACTATAGTTGATGGCATAGAGAATTATTTAACTGCAGACGTCACATAGGCTCCTCTAACGTAACACAAACTATAGTTGATGACATAGAGAACTATTTAACTGCAGACGTCACATAGGCTCCTCTAACGTAACACAAACTATAGTTGATGACATAGAGAACTATTTAATTACAGACGTCACATAGGCTCCTCTAACGTAACACAAACTATAGTTGATGACATAGAGAACAATTTAGCTGCAGACGTCATATAGGCTCCTCTAACGTAACACAAACTATAGTTGATGGCATAGAGAACTATTTAATTACAAACGTCACACAGGCTCATCTTACGTAACACAAACTATAGTTGATGGCATAGAGAACTATTTAACTGCACGTCATATAAGCTCATCTAACGTAACACAAACTATAGTTGATGACATAGAGAACAATTTAGCTGCAGACGTCACATAGGCTCCTCTAACGTAACACAAACTATAGTTGATGACATAGAGAACAATTTAGCTGCAGACGTCATATAGGCTCCTCTAACGTAACACAACATATAGTTGATGGCATAGAGAACTATTTAACTGCAGACGTCACATAGGCTCATCTGACGTAACACAAACTATAGTTGATGACATAGAGAACTATTTAACTGCAGACGTCATATAGGCTCATCTTACGTAACACAAACTATAGTTGATGACATAGAGAACTATTTAACTGCACGTCATATAGGCTCCTCTAACGTAACACAACATATAGTTGATGACATAGAGAACTATTTAGCTGCAGACGTCACATTAAGCTCCTCTAACGTAACACAAACTAAAGTTGATGACATAGAGAACCATTTAACTGCAGACGTCACAAAGGCTCCTCTAACGTAACACAAACTATAGTTGATGACATAGAGAACTATTTAACTGCAAACGTCATATAGGCTCATCTAACCTAACACAACATATAGTTGATGACATAGAGAACTATTTAACTGGAGACGTCAAAAAGGCTCCTTTAACGTAACACAAACTATAGTAGATGACATAGAGAACTATTTAACTGCAAACGTCATATAGGCTCATCTAACGTAACACAAACTATAGTTGATGACATAGAGAACAATTTAGCTGCAGACGTCACATAGGCTCCTCTAACGTAACACAAACTATAGTTGATGACATAGAGAACAATTTAGCTGCAGACGTCACATTAAGCTCCTCTAACGTAACACAAACTATAGTTGATGACATAGAGAACCATTTAACTGCAGACGTCAAAAAGGCTCCTTTAACGTAACACAAACTATAGTTGATGACATAGAGAACTATTTAACTGCACGTCATATAGGCTCCTCTAACGTAACACAACATATAGTTGATGACATAGAGAAATATTTAACTACATACTTCACAAAAGCTCCTCTAACGTAACACAAACTATAGTTGATGACATAGAGAACTATTTAAATGCAAACGTCACACAGGCTCATCTAACGTAACACAAACTATAGTTGATGACATAGAGAACTATTTAACTGCAGACGTCATATAGGCTCCTCTAACGTAACACAAACTATAGTTGATGACATAGAGAACTATTTAACTGCAAACGTCAAAAAGGCTCCTTTAACGCAACACAAACTATAGTTGATGACATAGAGAACTATTTAACTGCAAACGTCAAAAAGGCTCCTTTAACGTAACACAAACTATAGTTGATGACATAGAGAACTATTTAAATGCAAACGTCACACAGGCTCATCTAACGTAACACAAACTATAGTTGATGACATAGAGAACTATTTAACTGCAGACGTCATATTGGCTCCTCTAACGTAACACAAACTATAGTTGATGACATAGAGAACTATTTAACTGCAAACGTCAAAAAGGCTCCTTTAACGTAACACAAACTATAGTTGATGACATAGAGAACTATTTAACTGCAAACGTCACACAGGCTCATCTAACGTAACACAAACTATAGTTGATGACATAGAGAACTATTTAGCTGCAGACGTCATATAGGCTCCTCTAACGTAACACAAACTATAGTTGATGACAGAGAGAACTATTTAACTACAGAATTCACAAAGGCTCCTCTAACGTAATACAAACTATAGTTGATGACATAGAGAACAATTTAGCTGCAGACGTCACATTAAGCTCCTCTAACTTAACACAACATATAGTTGTCATCATAGAGAACTATTTAACTGCAGATGTCAAAAAGGCTCCTTTAACGTAACACAAACTATAGTTGATGACATAGAGAACTATTTAACTGCAGACGTCACATAGGCTCCTCTAACGTTACACAAACTATAGTTGATGACATAGAGAACTATTTAGCTGCAGACGTCACATAGGCTCCTCTAACGTAACACAAACTATAGTTGATGACATAGAGAACTATTTAATTGCAAACTTCACATAGGCTCCTATAACGTAACACAAACTATAGTTGATGACACAGAGGAATATTTAACTGCAGACGTCAAAAAGGCTCCTTTAACGTAACTCAAACTATAGTTGATGACATAGAGAACTATTTAACTGCAGACTTCACAAAGGCTCCTCTAACGTAACACAAACTATAGTTGATGACAGAGAGAACTTTTTAACTACAGACGTCACAAAGGCTCCTCTAACGTTATACAAACTATAGTTGATGACATAGAGAACTTTTTAACTACAGACGTCACAAAGGCTCCTCTAACGTTATACAAACTATAGGTGATGAAATAGAGAACTTTTTAACTACAGACGTCACAAAGGCTCCTCTAACGTTATACAAACTATAGTTGATGGAATAGAGAACTATTTAACTATAGACGTCACATAGGCTCCTCTAACGTTACACATGGGGGAAAATTTCCAAAAGTAGTCAAAAAAATGGTGAAAAAATACTCCAGAAGACTATCTTGTCGTCACAGAGGACTGAAAATCAATTAAATTATTACTTACACTCACTACATTCCAAGTCTGTGACAGTCCAGTTCCCAGTAGCAGTACATACCGTTTGTACAGGCCAAGTCGAAATGGCGTCCGGCAATTTCGGATATTTGCCGGCGGGACAAGCAAGGAGTGCTTTGCCATTGAGGGTGTTTCTATTGCCGTATACAATTAGGTTATCGGTACCTACAAGTGGTTCACATTCTGAAAGTATCATGTTATAATAGTTAACCCCTTCCTTCATGTAGACACATTTTCACGTCTCATCAGCAGACGACTTTTTAAAGCATTGTGGGTAAATGAAAAATTGCCGATAGTAAGCAATTTCTACATTTGTCACAATGTTTCGATAGTTCAAGTTTCCCTAATAGATATTTTCCATAATTTTGCTGAGATGTTTTTAAAATCGTCTGCCTCCACGGATGTATTGTACGTTAAGAGACAGTGAGAGCAATAAAATAGGAACAATGCATACATATATCGCACATTTGAAACTTCGACAAAAGTGTACACCAACTAAACAGTAATTGGATAAGCTTAAAATGTTAAATCAGGAAATATATTGTTTGGGGTGGTAGCACACATACAAGGTAAAAATATATTGTTTGGGGTGGTAGCACACATACAAGGTAAAGGATTAAATTTAAAGAAAAGTCTTCTGTAACGAGTACATGGGTAGAGCAATCTTCTTTAAGGAGTACATGGGTAGAGAAGTCTTCTGTAAGGAGTACATGGATAGAACAGTCTTCTGTAAGGAGTACATGGGTAGGGCAGTCTTCTGCAAGGAGTACATGGGTAGAACAACCTTCTGTAACGAGGACTTGGGTAGAGTAGTCTTCTGTAACGAGTACATGGGTAGAGCACTCTTCTTTAACGAGTACATAAGGATAGCAGTCTTCTGTAATGAGTACATTGGTAGATAAGTCTTCTTTAACGAGTACATGGGTATAATAAACTTCTGTTACGAGTATATGGGTAGAGCAGTCTTCTATTACGAGTACATGGGTAGAGCAGTATTCTATAACGAGTACATGGGTATAGCAGTCTTCTATAACGAGTACATGGGTATAGCAGTCTTCTATAACAGGTACATGGGTAGAGTAGTCCTTTATAACGAGTACATGGGTAGAGTAGTCTTCTATAACGAGTACATGGGTAGAACAGTCTTCTATAACAAGTACATGGGTAGAGCAGTTTTCTATAAGGAGTACATAGGTAGAGCAGTCTTCTGTAACGAATACATGGGTAGAGAAGCCTCTTTAACGAGTACATGGGTAGAGTAGTCTTCTATAACAAGTACATGGGTAGAGCAGTTTTCTATAAGGAGTACATAGGTAGAGCAGTCTTCTATAACGAGTACATGTGTAGAGTAGTCTTCTATAACGAGTACATGGGTAGATCAACTTCTGTAACGAGTACATGGGTAGAACAGTCTCCTGTAATGACTACGTGAGTAGAACATGTTCTTCTATAACACGTACATGGGTGCAGTTGTCCTTTATAACGAGTACATGGGTAGAGTGGTCTTCTATGACGAGTACATGGGCATAGCAGTCTTCTATAACACGTACATGGGTAGAGTAGTCTTTTATAACGAGTACATGGGTAGAACAGTCTTCTATAACAAGTACATGGGTAGAGCAGTCTTCTATAACAAGTACATGGGTAGAGTAGTCTTCTATAACAAGTACATGGGTAGAGCAGTTTTCTATAAGGAGTACGTAGGTATAGCAGTCTTCTATATCGAGTACATGTGTAGAGTAGTCTTCTATAACGAGTACATGGGTATAGTAGTCTTCTGTAACGAATACATGGGTAGAGCAGTCTTCTATAAGGAGTACATGGGTAGAGTAGTCTTCTATAACGAGTACATGGGTAGAGCAGTTTTCTATAAGGAGTACATAGGTAGAGCAGTCTTCTATAACGAGTACATGTGTAGAGTAGTCTTCTATAACGAGTACATGGGTAGATCAACTTCTGTAACGAGTACATAGGTAGAACAGTCTCCTGTAATGACTACGTGAGTAGAACAACTTCTGTAACAAGTACATGGGTAGAGCAACCTTCTGTCACGAGTAAATGGGTAGGACAGTCTTCTGTTAAGAGTACATTGGAAGAGCAAGTATTTGTAACGAGTATATGGGTAGAGCAACCTTCTGTAACGAGTACATGGGTAGAGCAGTCTTTTGTAACGAGTACATGGGTAGAGCAGTCTTCTGTAACGAGTACATGGGTAGAGCAGTCTTTTGTTACGAGTACATGGATAGAGTAGTCTTCTATAACGAGTACATGGGTAGAGCAGTCTTCTGTAACGAGTACATGGGTAGAGCAGTCTTTTGTTACGAGTACATGGATAGAGCAGTCTTCTATAACGAGTATATGGATAGAGCAGTTTTCTGTAACGAGTACATGGTAGAGCAGTCTTCTATAACGAGTATGTGGTTAGAACAACCTTCTGTAACGAGTACGTGGGCAGAACAGTCTTCTGTAATCAGAACATGGGTAGAGCAAGCTTCTATAATGAGTACATGGGTAGAGCAAGCTTCTATAATGAGTACATGGGTACAATGTTTTTAAAAGTCTTGTACTTTAGACCCGTCTACATGTGGGCATTGGTTTAACAATTGTTCCGTTAAGTATTCATAATTGATAACGACGGCTTTGTGTACCACAGACTTTTTGAAACAGAGACAATTTATGTCTTACAAAAAAAGCCTACAATTTTCCGGATGCGTGAAAATTCCGTCATGTCATGACTCGATTGAATGGAGTAATAATGATTGATGGATTATGAAATATTCAACAGTTTGTAATTTATACCTAGCAATGCATCATAGCAATACGTGTGTAGCTCAAGATCAACCTGTGCATTCGATGAGTTAAATCTTGCTGTTCGCCACATTGTCAGAGAAGGTATCAATTCACGTTGAATTATAAAATATATTGACACACAAGGAGCTTGTGAACCAGATTATATGGATTCGTAATCATATATTTATCTACGCTGGACATAAGTACCATGTAATTTATTTATTTTCTAGACAGGGATTGTGAGTTCGAACCCTAGTTTGACCGACATTCTGTCTGACGTTTAACTAAAGTCGCTGTGACAATCGTCAATCGTTTTTCCATCAATGGGCTAACAGTCCATGTGGAAAAGTAGCAAATTGCTCGGAAATATGTCGTGTGGAGTACAGGTGTGAGAAAGTCAGGAAAAACAAGAGTTGTAGAACATGCCGTCGTGATATGACTGGAAAATTGTTGAAAACAACCAATCAATTGTTTTCTATAGCTGTCCTCACGTGTAATAGGATTTGTCGTTAATCGACAGAAAGCCGGTTATTGGAGAGAGTTGCGAGTTTAAAAATACTATTTGCACTTTGATCCTGAAGTATTATTTACGGCATAGTAAATATAACGGGAAACCGCCTTTCTTTAAAAAATTTAGAAACAAAAGACAAAAGATAAGTACCTAAAATGGACTTATTCACGTTGTGGATGGTTGTATCGATTTTTTTTTACAAAATTTACATGCCACACGAAAACATTCCCGTAACGAACGATGACGTTTGCTTCATATATAAGTGGTAACTTTCTTTGTTGGATGTAATTCGTAGAGTGAAGGTCAGGTGGGTTTTTCATCTATTTGATATCTTTCATCGACGATTGTATATTTTCCCTTAAGTACGATTTAAAGATATATCAATGTGTATCGAATATTCTTTTGACAGCTAGAACCTCTTGTGTGAAGCCTGTGCCGTCTCAAAGTCTGGTCTAAGCTAATTCTATCTTTGACCGCCTTTTTTTAACCGTTTCTAAGTCTGTTCCAATTTGTGATTACTTTAAAAATGTTTCCTGTTTTTCAAAGACTGTTCTTGTTATGTTTACTATGACACTTTTGCTTTCTCCGTTCCTAAGTATGTTCTAGTTACAGTTTACTTTCTGCTTTTCAAAAATCTGTTCTAGCAAATGTTTACCACGGCCCTTTTACTTTCTTCATTTTTAATGTCGGTTCAAGGTAATTTAACTATGGCTTTCTCCGTTTGTTCTAGCTCGTATTTCCTATGATGCTTTTACTTACTACGTTGACAGTATGTAATAACTAATGTTGGCTTTGACCCTCTTTTTTACACCGTTTCGAAGTCTGTTATAATTAATGTTGGCTTTGACACTCTTTATTACACCGTCTCGAAGTTTGTTATAACTAATGTTGGCTTTGATACTATTTCTTACACCGTTTCGAAGTCTGTTATAACTAATGTTGGCTTTGGCACTCTTTATTACACCGTCTCGAAGTCTGTTACAACTAATGTTGGCTTTGATACTATTTCTTACACCGTTTCGAAGTCTGTTATAACTAATGTTTTCTTGTCTCTCTCCGTTTCAAAGTATCTTACAGCTAATGCTGGGTTCGATCCTTTTTCTTACTACGTTTCAAAGTATGTTATAGCTAATAAGGGACTTGACCCTCTTTCTTAAACCGTCCCGAAGTCTGTTTAAGCTAATGTTGGTTTTGACACTCTTTTTTGGACCGTCTCGAAGTCTGTTATATCTAATTTTGGCTTTGACACTCTTTTTAACACCGTCTCGAAGTCTGTTATATCTTATGTTGGCATTGACACTCTTTCTTACAGCGTCTCGAAGTCTGTTATAGCTAGTGTTTGCTTTGACAATCTTTCTTACACAGTTTCGATGTCTGTTATAACTAATGTTGGCTTTGACACTCTTTTTACACCGTTTCGAACACTGTTACAGCTAATGTTGGCTTTGACCCTCTTTCTTACACCGTCTTGAAGTCTGTTACAGCTAATGTTGGCTTTGACACTCTTTCTTACACCGTCTTGAAGTCTGTTATAGCTTATGTTGGCTTCGATACTCTTTTTACACCGTTTCGAAGTCTGTTACAGCTAATGTTGGCTTTGACACTCTTTCTTACACCGTTTCGAAGCTTGTTATAACTAATGTTTTCATGTATCTCTCCGTTTCAAAGTATCTTACAGCTAATGCTGGCTTTGATCATTTTTCTTCCTCCGTTTCAAAGTATGTTATAGCTAATAAGGGACTTGACCTTCTTTCTACCACCATTTCGAACACTGTTATAACACATGTTGGATTTGCCTATCTTACTCCCTCCGTTTCAAAGTATAGTATAGCTAATGTGGGACTTGACTCTCTTTCTATATCAATTTCGTAGTATGTTATAACTAATCTTGGATTTGCCCCTCTTTCTCCCTCCGTTTCAACATATGTTATAGCTAATAAGGGACTTGACCATTTTTCTTCCTCCGTTTCAAAGCTTGTTATAGCTAACAAGGGACTTGACCCTCTTTCTTCCTCTGTTTCAAAGTATGTTATAGTTAAAAAAGGACTTGACCCTCTTTCTTCCTCCGTTTCAAAGTATGTTATAACTAATGTTGGATTTGCCCCTTCTTTCTCCCTCCGTTTCAAAGTATGTTATAGCTAATAAGGGACTTGACCCTCTTTCTTCCTCCGTTTCAAAGCCTGTTATAGCTAATAAGGGACTTGACCGTTTTACTTCCTCCGTTTCAAAGTATGTTATAGCTAATAAGGGACTTGCCCTCTTTCTTCCTCCGTTCCTCTGTTTCAAAGTATGTTATAGCTAATAAGCGACTTGACCCTCTTTCTTCCTTCGTTTCAAAGTCTATTATAGCTAACGTTGGCTTTGATACTCTTTCTTACACCGTCTCGAATGTGATAGCTAATGTTGGCTTTGACACACTTTCTTACACCGTTACGAACTCTGTTATAACTAATGAATGTTTTCTTGTATGTCTCCGTTTCAAAGTATCTTACTGCTAATGTTGGCTTTGACCCCTTGCTACCCCCGTTTCGAACACTGTTATAACAAATGTTAGATTTGCCACCTCTTTCTCCCTCCTTTTCAAAGTATGTTACAGTTAATGTGGGACTTGACCCTCTTTCTACATCCATTTCGAAGTATGTTATAATTAATCTTGAATTTGACCCTCTTTCCTTTTTCTTCCTTCGCTTCAAAGTATGTCCAAGCTATTTTTTTTACTCTATCTCTTATTAAGTCTATTCCAGCTAGTGAACAGTTTGATCCTCTTTTTGTCCTTCGAGAAAAGTGTTGTCTACATTATACTTTTAAGTTAAACCATTATAAATCTACGTACGTGAAAGTATAATTATTGATAATATAAATATTGTTGTCACAATGTTTTCAAATATCGTCTGCTATTATTGCGTCTACACGTGAGAAGTTTTTAATGTCAACAACAAACCTATTAAAATAGATACAGGTTAGTTCATACAAAAATTCTTAATAACATGACCATTTTTATTCATAACATATAAAATAAAATCATTGCTCAAACACATTGAGATTGTTTTTTTTTTGTTTTTTTAAAAAGTAGAATTTGAATGCCATTGAGAATGGTTGGCGATATCTGGTTTCAAAACTAAAACAGGTTTCAAACGTTATCCATGCTCAAGAAACGTTCGCCATGCTCAATGCTAGTTACTGAGTCGAGAACGTGTCTTGTTTTATAGTTTTGGAGACAGATTTTCGTTTGACCCTTACCTTTGGTAACACACGTTCCATTATCGCACACTTGGTTGTCATTGCAGGATTGGCACAACGCTGGCACTGACTGTAAAAACAAAACGAGCCATGTAATTTATTGTGGGATTGTGTTATCTGTGCGAACAGTGAAGCCAAGTGAGCCAATGTATCCACATAAATCCTATCAGCACTTCCATTGACTATCGGTTCACATATAATTTAATCCTTAATTACACTGTCGTCAAATGTCGTATGTATTTCAAAATAACATTTTGAACACAAATTTAAAAAGAGACTGATTTGATGATTTCAGAGTAGAGACATAATTACCAAATACATCCGCGACTGAGTTGATCTACGAAAATAGTCAGTGGATATTCTGAAAGTTGCATATTTGTTATATGTGGGAAAGATGTTGAAGTCTTGAACGGCAGGTTAATGCTTTGTGAATAAAATGGGTGTAATCAGACAAACCGACCGCTCGGCGAGTGCCAGACAAAAGTCGAAATTTGATTGATTGATTCGGCTAGCACATTCCGAGTGCTAATCTGAATACGCCCTTGTTGTCGACTTACACGAATAACTTCAAACACATTTAAGATTTTAGCTTGAAATGGCTTTCCCTTCTTGACGCTCAGGGTTCTGGGGGTTACCATTACGACTGACCTGCTGGTGTCTGAATAATTCGACCAGTACAAACTGCTTACTTACCCATGAAACGCCATGCAATAACTTAAACATTGTCAAAAGCGGAGAAAACACCAAACAGACAAGCAAATCTTAAAATTGATAGATGAAACTAACCCACATACAACAAATCTGCAGCAGACGACTTAAACAAAAAGATCGAAGTAAAAAGAAATGGAAACCATTCATAGATGAATGAAAAATTATTGGTTAGAGTAGAAAAACAGTGTGCTAAAAATACGTCTGCATTTGAGAAAGACTTAACCCTTCCCACATACAACAAATCTGCAACAGACGACTTCGGAAAAATTGAGACAAAAATATAAAATTCTCTATAAATGAAAGTTTAATTACTGAAAAGAGTTGAAATCATTGTGGCAAATGGAGAAATTGCTAATCATGAGCAATTTCTCCTTTTGCCAAAATGATTTTAAAAGTCGTCTGCTACAGAGGCGTCAGAAAGCGTCTATATGAGGAAAAGGGTTAAAGATGGTATAACAGATATGATTATCTCATCACTTTGAACATGTTGTAGCAAGGAGACGTCTTTAGAGAAACCCTGTTGTAGCAAGCAGACGTCTTTAGAGACAACCTGTTGTAGCAAGCAGACGACTTTAGAGACAACATGTTGTAGCAAGGAGACGTCTTTAGAGACACCCTGTTGTAGCAAGCAGACGTCTTTAGAGACACCATGTTGTAGCAAGCAGACGTCTTTAGAGACAACCTGTTGTAGCAAGCAGACGTCTTTAGAGACAACATGTTGTAGCAAGCAGATGTCTTTAAAGACAATATGTTATAGCAAGCAGACGTCTTTAGAGACAACATGTTTTAGCAAGTAGACGTAACCTGTTGTAGCAAGCAGACGTCTTTAAAGACAACATGTTGTAGCAAGCAGACGTCTTTAGAGACAACATGTTGTAGCAAGCAGACGTCTTTAGAGACGACATATTGTGTGGACCAAACGGCTTAACATTTAGAACTCCCAAAGCAGTTTGCTTATTAGTTATGTATTGGTTCCAAACATTAATGTGTATTGGTCCGCTATTAACGAAAAGCAATTGCATATACTGCAAATTTACTATATATATATCATTTCTAATTGGCCATCATATAGAATATGATATTATGCGACATATTTAATCAATAACTCTAAAGTTTGGTTATTTTTATGTTGTACACATCAATCTATCGATTTACAGAAAGAAAACACGTATTCATGTACAAAATCATCCATGCGCAACGGTAGGTGCGAAAATAGCCTATGTGCTGGCGTTCCTTGTGCACGGCATGGTAGTTGTCGTTTTTGGTAGGAATGTATTCTTCGTGGATTGTCTTTTATGAAAAACATTAAATATGGCAAGAATGAGCAAGGTGTTGTATTGACTGGATCAGCGCTCATACATGTATGTGAATTAAGATTTAACGCCACTATCAAAAGTATTTTAGTCATACCACCGCGTTTAGTGCTGGTAAAGTTATCCTGACACCAGCACACCATTCGTAATGCTAACCCCGTAACCAGGAACGCAACGGAGGGAAGTCACTATTTACACTTGTTAAAGTATTGAGTATGACCATGGGTCTTGAGTCTACTGCTCTCGATGCGGAAGTTATAACCAGTACATCACAGTGGCAGTCCGCGGAGTAGATTCAGTAAGTATGATGTTTTTCGCCTCTTTCAACAATTATTCGGTTATATCACGGCGTTTCTTGGCTAATCTACCAGTACTACTGTTCCACTTATCCTGACACCAACCAGTCAATGGTTATGATAACACCATAACCCTGAGCGTCAATAAGGGAAAGTAATTAATACCATTATTTAAAGCATTTCGTATGACCCCGCGTCCTCAAGTACCCGAGGCGGCTGAATATCTTGTTTCGAAACTACATTATGTTTTATTTTTTACAAGTGTTGCAACTTTCTTTACGTATGTACAGTTATTACATTTATATTAGTGGTTAATGCAGTTGAAACATATAATGGATACAAAAATAGCCGAAGTTACCTTACCCGACATCATTGTTATTAATAGTTTTGTTTTCATTATTTGTTTTCATTATTGTTATCATTATTATTAATATTATTATTATCATATATTATCATAATTATAATTTGTAGTCGTAGTTTGAATAGTTTAGTTCACCGCCGTTATTTTTGTTTTTATTATTGTTTTCAGCGATAACGATGATGAGTCTGTCTTGAGAAAGGTTATTGGAATGTACCCTAACACATATATTCATTGTACCCAATATTTTTACAGGTTATGCCACTCATATGTCGCAGATGTTTGCAGGCATGTTGGCCTGTTCGACAGATATCCTTAAATGTCATTACCAATTACCATACATAAGAGAGGCATTTGATCGGATACCTATATCATATCTGATCGAATGTTTACTCTTATAACCAAGAAAATAGTATGCCATGTGTGAATTCGTGAAAGAGTGAATGAGTATTTGGGCGTGTGAGGGTGTGAGTGAATGAAGAATGTCAGCTTGAATGAAAGAAATATGTCTCCATTCTTTTTTGGTGTTGAATTGTCATATTCATAACTTGTATTTATTTGTATGTAAAGAAATCTCCAAATACATGGGGGAAATAAAGGAAATAAACAAACGGTTATATCACGGCGACAGTTCACTTATTTATGATCCCTGGGTAAAACAAACCAGTACTAGGCTAGGAAACATGCCTTGCCGAGGCCATTCCATCATGACCACCACTGTTTTGTGAAATACCCGCCGTAATATAACGGAAAACTGTTGGAAATGGGGATACAGTTGCAAATAGTTACCGTCTTGATGTGGGTAGAGAGGCCGATTCGGTGCGGGAGGTAGTAGACTCGTTCCCCGGTTTGGTCATTCAAGAGACTTTAACATTTTTAGATGTTACTTTCTCTCCTTGGCGCTCAGGGCTGACTGACTTGATGTCAAGATAAATGGACAAGTATAGTACTGGTAACTAACCCAGAAAAGCTGTGATATAATAGGACCATTGTTGAATGCGGCGTAAAACACCATACTAACAGACATTATTATTAGTATTACTATTATTGGTATACTAATTACTAATTATTATTAACTATTATAATGTTTATTATTATTAATTATTAGTATTATTATTGTTTTGCGCAGAAATTACACACAGTTCCCAAGTGGACTTAACTGCTTCTGTTTTCGAATATTGAAGATGCATAGACGTCATAAAGCACATGTTAATGAAGAAAATGAAGTAAATATCTATATATAGCATTGTATATATAGAGAATATTACGTCCCTGACTTAAGATATGAACTTTATCTGACGAGGTTAGGAGACTTATCATTTCTCCCAGCCGAATCAGATAAAGTTTATGTCGAAAGACAGGGACGTAATATTCTATTTATCTTGCATACACAATTATTTTTTCAGGTTAATCTACATTCATTTTAACTAGATTTAAGAAATAATTTACAGAATTACAAAAGCCCATTCATAAATGACTCCACCTAAAATAGAATGACGTCATGCGAGTGCATAAATACGCGCCGAATTACATTGTGTACACACGACATACGGAAACTAACCCAGTAAACAAAAGACGTTGGACCCTGACGTAAGATTAACGTTGGATTTTGGTTGGATTTTCAAACCATTTAGACGTCATAATCCCGACGTCTATCGTTTGTCCAACGTCAGATCCTGATGTCTATCCAACGTCAGATCCTGATGTATATCCAACGTCAGAATCTCGACGTATATACAACGTCAGATCCCGATGTCCATCCAACGTCAGAATTCCGACATCCATCCAACGACAGAAATATGACAGAAATATGACAGAAATATGACCATTCACGACGAATCCAACCATTGCCTAGCAGCAATAAGACCCAAAGTCAAACTTTTTTCAAACCAAAATGCAATCATGGTTTTTACACTCTCCCACACCCCAATAGCATAGTGATCAAAGCATCCGCTTCTGGAGCGGGAGGTCTAAGGTTCTGTCAAAAGGTGTGACACTATAGATGAACACTTTACTTTTGCAGACAACTTTGAAAAAAAGGAAAACATATGGAAAAACTAGAAGTTAAAGTATAATTATTTCAAAGAATTGTAAATCGTGTGACAATGGAGGAATTGCTCTTTAAAAGATTATGAGCAATTTTTCAATATGCCAAAGTGTTTTCAAACGTCGATAGCTGCAGCGGCGTCAGTAAGAAAACGTTTATATGTTGGAAAATAAACATAACGTTTCAGGTTTCAACATATCATGTAGATGGTTTCAACTTTATTAGACAAGCACTTTCCCTGGCTGTACAATTTCATGATTTCATGGAAAACACTGATGAAAAAAGTGTCCATGTAATATTGGAACCAAATTCCATGGAAGAAAATAAAGATTTGTCAATGGTTATTATCTTCCTTTTCGTGGACAATTCAGGAAAATTGTCTATGAACAGATTTGCCCATGTTTCTGTCCATGGACAAATGGTCCCGTTTTTGTGGCGATTGGTTGACAATCGCCACAGTGCTACCAAAACAACAACAACGAAAAAAAATTTATATAGTCGTATTTGAACAATCGGTTGGATATTTCTGCAAAGGCAATTTACTCACTTCCGTTAAACCGCCATATATATATATAGTTCCATCAGTGATGCAGGCACACGATTAATAATTATAATGTTAGTGCTACTTTGATACCGGATTGGTACTAATATTTGAGATTTATCGAGAAAATATCTAAATAGAGTTAAACTATTTACATATTATCTTTCTTCATGTTTGGGCAGATAATAAATATCATCGGGCGTCTTGGGTACGCTATGCAGAGTATCATGATACTCCTGTGCCTCGTTTTATTTTTACTGTAGTCAACCGTAACCTTTTGACCTTTAACCTGATTCGGCAGGAGTTGGTTGTACTCTGATTATCTTCGTCATGATTTGGCAGATAATAAATATCATTGCGCGTTCTGCCTTGCAAATAACGACAACTCTGGTGATACTCAAATCTGGAAATTCCAAAAGGTTCTATAAATAGCTCGCGAGACCAAAAACCAGAAAAGCTTGTAAATCTCAATATTATAAACGCTTTATTTTGTACTTGTTTAAATATATGAAAGCGTCTAGATAATAAGACTGGTTTACAAAGGTTTAAAGGACACACGATGGCAGTGTGTACACACGTTATGTATACACGTCTGCACGTTCTAGAGTCAATTAGCAATCAATGCTGACAGTGTAGCCTAATTGAGTTTGAAGATCTAGCATTATAATATATGCCTATATTTTCATAAATTAAACAGTTTGGCAAATAGTGAAATTGTGCTTTTGGAGCATGTTTTGTGTTTGTTTTTGCACTCACATTATTCGAAGCAGTTTAACAACCTCAGAGACATATAAATACACTGTGACAACCCTCAATCATGCAATGTGAAGGGACTAAATTGAACAGACCTGTTTAATATCGGACATAATTGAAACAAACACCAAACTAATGGATACTGTTTTCTCTCCTTTCTTTAGTCATTTCTAAAGTGTAAAATATATTTTATCTTAATATGGCCTAACGACCTGGTGATAAACATGTGATTACCCAAACAATTTAGATTACAAATAGTCAATCTAATGAGCTAAAACGGTAGTCTATCGAATACCAACTAGATTTTTCATAACTTTGGAATGGCCTAATTTTGAACACATCATGACCAATTTCAGAACGTAACTAAATAATCACCAAGACAACATTCTGGCAAACTAACATTATTCTACTGTCAAAAGATGCAGGGTTGATACATTCTCAAATATACCCGCACCAGAGTCATCGCAAGCCCTACACCGATATACTGCTTGTTACTTTGCAGGATTTTCCATACGATCGCCACTACAGTGCCATTGGCGCTTTGATTTAACTTAACATTGACAAAAGTATTCATAGCTACTGACAATGATCAGTCCAGTGACATTGAAATGGACAACAATTTATAATTTAACATATTCTTTGTAGAGGTGTAAGTATTGCGGATTGGCCGTCGCTTCAATACACGCGATAGGTAGGTCACATGTACGTCACCGCCGTGTTTTGAAAATGAATAGTTGTGTTGGATCTGAAAGTCGTTATTTTAAGTTAGTTCAGGCTATGGAAGCTCATGTAACACTCAAAGTTTAAATACAGAATATTATATTCAAGACAATTGTGATGCTTAGTCGTCGTTTAGATTGGAGATATTCATTTTTGGTAAAGGATACCGTCACTGTTGTGGGTAGACATGTCGAAGACACGTTACGAAATTTTTATTTTTAAGAATGATCATAAACGCTAGCTGTATATATATGATAACGTTATATAACATGAAGAATCCTTTTCTGGATATCTAGATGTAACGCATAATGGTTTTCTGGCGGGACTGCTGATCGAAAGAGGAATCCATTGGTAGATGAGGCTGTTCGTGAACCATTTCTCGTGGTAGAAACAGACTGACGATAGAACTTCAACAGTAGTCGTTTATCGTGGAGGCATTTAAGTGTAAAATACAAGAGAAAGTTGATGCAACGCATCAATGTCGCCGGAAATCCATACTGCAGTTATGCATAACACTTACATTATAGTGGTTGAAAAAACAGTTATCAACTGAGGGGCATATTGGAACAACAGGCGTGGGGTCAAGTGAAAATGTATCATAACTTGCATTTTTTGTGGGAACAAAGTGAATGTCCTTCATTGAAATATAATTGAAGCCTTTCATTGTTTATGATCAATCTCCATTCTAAGGTAGGTTGACCATACACACAGCCAACTAATTATTGATCATAAACAGGAAATGAGTAATCTTGCCAGTCATTAGTCTACTCATGTTTAAAAATTATATAATGATGAGCGCCCTTGTGTCAATGATGCATAACAATATGCAGATCGCAAGCAAAATGCGTCTAGGGAATCTAATGACACATTTAAAATTGTCAAGGACGAAATAATTTTGTACGAAAGACCCGATTCGTTTTTTCTTCGCATAGTTGTCGTTCTTTACACTCTCTTTACAGGCAGAGTGTGTGTGTTTTAAAAGTATATACTGATGAGCGCCATTGTGTCAATGATGCATAACAATATACAGATCGCAAGCAAAATGACTGTAGAGAATCTAATGACACATTGAAAATGTTCAAGGACGAAATAATTGTGTACGAAAGACCCGATTCGTTTCTTCTTCGCATAACTGTCGTTCTTTACACTCTCTTTATAGGCAGAGAGTGTTCATTCAAAGTAATTTTTATATTAAAACCAGTTTAATCTCAGTTTGTTCTTTTCCTCATTTGTTTTGACTCAAATAAATCACCTATAAATAACTATTTGTAAGTGAGTGTAGAAAATGGCTCTCTGCAAAGGAGATTTATCTACGCAGTCGGTATTCGGTAGTCACTTGATCAACATATTTAGCTAAGAAACAGTTCATATTTTAGATATACATGGTTAAACATTATTAAATGCATTCTTCATAAATCAAGACATCTCTTTGAACATGAAAATAACTTTCAGTAAGTTAACATTGCTATTAAAAGGAGAATTCGACGTGATTTCTATCTCGATATTGACACATAACAGTCTGCTGCAAGTCTAATAGGGACTGTTTTGTCTTCGTAAATAAAACAAAAAAACTTAAATGCAAGTCAAAATAAAGAAACTGCAAATACTTAAAACATCGGAATATATATTTAATTTTAGATGTGTCATAACTTAGTGTTTTTAAACAAACGCAATTGTAATATGTTCAAGACATTTAAATTTGTTTTTTTCTAATAATAATTTCTCCTCCCATGTCATTTCCGAAAAGCTATTAAAAGTAGAAATCGCGGGCTTCTGCCCGGCGACTAATTACTTGTGGAAACAATGACATGCTTCTCATTATAGGACATAACTCGCTTCACATTGTATTTAAACAAGGTTACCTATGAACTGGTAAAGAGAGAATAAACAGGTCAATGTATGCTACATTTTCAACGAAGAAAGACAGTTCACGAAGTACGATTGAACATGCAGATTCCGTGTGATTTATATAACGATATTATTTTCGATTTGTATTTGCATTGTTAAAATATGTTGAAATGTAATTAAAACAATAATAACTTTATTTCTGCTTTAAATTTGTGTTTGTTCGTTGCTATGACTGCTATACTATCATCATAAAATTGAGCCGTTCCACATTATTGACTCTGCGTAATGTATCGACCAAGATCAGCCTGCACAGGCTCATCCGGAACTACAAATTCCGTCTCAGGGGGGATAGAGGTATTGAGTAATGATTCTTGAAACAGAAAATCCACGCGAAACGTATCTATCCGGGATAGCCTGCGCGGCATGCTTAGGCTGATCCGGGTCGATACTTTTCGCAGTCATCAATTGTAGTTATCTGGTGGAACGGCTCATTTATATTTCAGAAAAGTAGTTCCGCCGATTACGTCATTTCTAAAAATAAATATACATGTAAACATAAAAGATGATCATACCAGTCAACATGTAAACAAAAAAGTTTATAATACCAGTTTTATATATATCAGATAATCTGCTCATTGCAAGATAAATTCATATTATCATTTTCACGTGTTTTGTTAATTTAACTGAAATTGTGTTTATTTATCAATCTCTTACAGGAGGAATTAAAATGAATAAATAATTATCATTGTTATTATTATAATTATTATTATCATTATTATTATTATCATTATTATTATTATTATTATTGGATCTATTATTATTATCATCATCATCATCATCATCATCATCATCATCCTCATCATCCTATTTATTTATTTATTCTGTATTCTCTTTATTACCCCCAATATCATGGAGATTTGAATAAACAAATCACAAACATATACAAATGAAAATGAAAAACAACATAGATATCTCTTTTTCTCTCTCTCTTTCTCTCTCTCTCTCTCTCTCTCTCTCCTCTCTCTCTCTCTCTCTCTTTCTCTCTCTCTCTCTCTATGTCTCTCTCTCTCTCTCTCTCTATCTCTCTCTCTCTCTCTCTCTCTCTCTCTCTCTCTCTCTCTCTCTCTCTCTCTCTCTCTCCTCTCTCTCTCTCTCTACTCTCTCTCTCTCTCTCTCTCTCTCGCTCTCTCTCTCTCTCTCTCTCTCTCACAGAAAAAAACCTGTTTATATTTGTTGTCTTTTTGTGATGAACAGAGGCTTAGAAATAGAGCATGCCTCACAGTCCAACGGTTTTGGTTCGAATCCGATGTAAGTAAGTAAATTGTTTTCAATCATTATTTTGTGACATGTGTTAACAATTTATAATATACATTCATAATTTAACAATAACTATTTGATAAAGTACACCCAGCCCCATGGGCCTATAAGTCACCAGAGAATATATGTTACATTATATGTTTCATACACATATACATGGATTATATACAAAACATCGTGATCTGACGTTCAATTATTCTTATGAATAGATCTGAAAAAATACTTTCAAAAATAATTAACTGCAGTATTTGTAATGTGTAACCTTACCCTCGCAAATAAATGTGTATCTAACAGCTCTGAAAACATCATATAGGCACATATGGAAGTTAGAAATCAGTGTGAGGAAATGTTTCAGTAAATATCTCCGATCCTCAAATGCTTTCACAAGTGATCTGTGTGTGTTTCGTCAGAAGGTATCTTCATATGGAAAAAAGTTCAATAGTTAACCCTGACCCACATACATCATTCCTGCAGCAGAGAACTTTTCTAATACGGCAAATGTCAAAGCTTCTGCCAGCTATTTTAAAGTTCTTAAGTTAAACGTCGAACTGTTTCATTTATTTTTCAATATCAAATGACATAACACGCAATTTCTCGTGTAATAGATACAGAGACAATAGAAAAGTCGTTAAGAAATAGCTAAGAAAAGAAAAGAAATATGATACGAATATCCCGCTGTAAATAAATGCTCAAACGTGTTATCAAAATAGACTGATTTACTGAATAATTAGACATCCGACCAAATTTCGAAGAGACTTGATTATGATTTCTAAGATTAGGGATCATACAACTTATCGGATACCAGTCCGCGTTTCGCCACATACTGCAGAAGCAGTAACTTGTACATCCTTTTTTCAAAATGGAAGCTATGTATAATATTAATAATAATGATAATAATAATAATAATAATTATAATAATAATAATTAGGTTCAAAGCTAGCAATCAATATTTCACACGAAACAGAAAGATTAATACTCGAACACTCATTGGTGTATGCCTTTAACTACCTTAGGAACCTAGTCTAGTCTCTGTGAGCGGAAATAACACACAGTTCAAAAATGCATCTTACTTCTTTCTGTCCCAAGATCATAAGCACATGTCCACGAAGAAATGAAGTAGGACTAAATCTCTTTATATACCAGTGTATATATCCATATTATCATTTGTACATGAACTGCATAACGACGCTTTATTTTCATACTATTTGTTTATTTAATATCTATCAATCTCCACCAGGAGTAATTAAAATTAATTAATAAATATATAATAATAATAATAAAAATAATAATAATAATAATAATAATAATATATCATTATTCAATGAAGGTTACGTACATATAAAGATGTATTTTGGTGTACACATAATCTGATCTAGCATATAGCCTTCACCATATATATCTGTATTGGGATCGCTAGGTATCCTTTCCGTCTGTCTGTGTGTGTGTGTGTATGTGTGTGTGTGTGTGTGTGTGTCCACATATTTGTAAAGCGACGCTCCAGTCCAAACCGACGGGCCGAATCCGACGAAACGTGTTAAACAGGTGCCATAGGGGCTCAGGGTGTCCGCGCTTGAGTTTTGTTGCTAAGGACCCATCCGTTGCTATGCAGTTAGCAAAAAATCAGTTTAAAAAACCCAAACCATTTTTCTATCTTCTCCTACAGTTTTAAATGTGGATAGCTGAATCTTCGGTTATAGATACTTCGAGATATTTAGAAAAAACGTATCAGTTACGATTTTTGATTTAGGCCTTTGTTTCCAAATAGTAGACTTTCAAAGATAGGGTATCTTTTTACAGTCGTTTTTGACTTCAATCGCTCCTAGCGCTGCAGTGGTAGTATTCGCTAGTGAATTTTATTACACCATCAGATAGAGCTATTCAATAGCTACAAAAAGTATTTTTACGTGATTGACCTCCGACCTCGGGCTTCCGAGCTAGAGCCGGAAGTTTGCAAAATATACCAAGGGAAACGGTTGACTGTAGACGGATGCGTCTTGGCATTGTGATAAAACATGCTTGCTTGACCGGAGAGTGTTTTTACAAGGTGCACAGTTTTCACCAGTGTTAACCAAGTCACCACAATGGTGACCCCATTACATTAGCTCTTCATATATATATATATATATGCAAAGGCGAATTCCACGTCGCTTACCGGCTTGTGTGGATTATTACAAACACATGTACGAACACTCATATAAACACTTACATATACATGCCTACATACACATACATAAATACATACATATACACATACGTTATCGCCTCAAATATATTCAAATTGTTTAAATATACGTTGTTGTTTGATCGTTGTGAAATAAAAAAAAATATAAGGGTGTTGTATGTCCTAAGAAATACATTCTTAAACGGTTTTGACAAATATTTTATTCGTATTCCACCAATAAAGACACAGTCTGTGTGGGAAAGCAGCCATTTTCTTGGAAATATCGGTGTGTGGAGCACTGGTACGAGAAAGCCAGGAAACACATGGGTAGGTGGACTGGTCGCCGTAATAAGACAGTTTTCAATTGTTGAAAACAGCATTTAATTCCAATCAATCAATTGATAAATGTTAAAACAAAGATGTTCGTTATATAAGTTTACTTACATGCTATCCAAACTTATTGTTGTCAGTCTAATATATTGCTTTATAGAAAAATAAAAAACAGAAAACAGAAAGAAGAAGAAAATATAAAATTTAAAAGAAGAAAGAAAGAATGAAAAAAGAAACGTACTACAGAAAGAGAGCGATGCAGAAAGAAAGAGAGAAGAGAAGAAAGAACGAAATATGAGCCGTTCCACGAGAACACCAACATTATGCACACTGCGTTAATTATCGATCCAGATCAGCCTGCGCAGTCCGCGCATGCTAGTCCGGACCGACACATTCCGTCTCAGGGGGGTAGAGGTATAGAGTAATGATTCATGAAACAGAAAATCTACAGGAGGCGAAAAAAGTCTGTCCGGATTAGCATGCGCGGCATGCTTAGGCTGGTCCGGGTCGAAACTTTACGCACAGTCCACACTGTTTGTTTTCTCGTGTAAGATAAGGAATAGAGAAAAGAGAAAGAGAGTGTCCTACCTCCCAATCGAATAAGCCCTGATACACCCAACCCGGTTGTTCTTTCAGAACCGTTCCGCCTGGATTTCTCTCTGAATTCAGTGTACAAATAAACGGCGTGTGTCTACGGTAGTTGATCGACTTGCACTTGGGTCGGTCAGCACACTGTCCCTGACAGGCTAACAGACTCTGTCCATATAACGTGAGAAAAGCGGATCCCTCCAGTATTACATCAAAGTTTATGTCTGTCATAGTTGTGACTGTTAAGCACTGTCTGATCGCAATCGTCAATAAAATTAAACATTTGATGTACCAAGGCAATTTCCCCAAATCCATTTTGTTTAATTGTTCTCCAATTGCCCTTTTCACTACCACTGAAATAGTTTCAATCAATGGCGAAAATCCATCGAAGTGTTATTGTTCAGTCATTTTATACCACTGTATACAAATCAAAGGCAATCGTGCGCGTCATTTCCAATGCAAGGGAATAAAACGCCTATCCAATGAATTGTTCGAAATGAATTCAATGCATTAACCCTTTCCCACTCAAAACAAATCTGCAGCAGATGACTTAAAAAACAGCAAGGCAAAATTAATACAGAATGCATTTAAAAGAGTTGAAAGCATTTTGGGAAAAGGAGCAAATTGTTCACTATAAGCACTTTCTTCTTTTGCCACAATGTTTTTTCAAGAGTCCTCTGTTGTGAGTACGTCAGAATGCGTTGGGGCTAAATGCTTCATATTTACAAAAACAGTTGACACGACGCACGTCATAGACAGGGATCGCCCTTCTAGTAACATCCAGAAAAGTTCAGTTATATCACGGCGGCAACAGTTCACTTATTCATGATCCGAAAACAAACAGTAAACAAACCAGTACTAGGCTTGGAAATGTGCCTTGCCCGAGTACACTCGACCGTGACCTTCGTGGCGCGAATCGTGCCGTCGTATCGGTATTCCTAAATTCTTTCACACTTGCAGACCGTGTTATGCGCCACATCTACAACATTCGACTTTTGAAAATATTGTTACAAAATGTGAAATTTCTCAATTTTCTACAATGTTCTCAACTATATTATGCTCAGTTTCAATAATTACTCTTAACGTCGGGAAATCGTGTTGCGCAGAGGGTGCATTTGACCCTGGACATGAATAGAGCATAGCCTCCCATCTAGGGGAACAAGTATGCCTACTTTAATCATCCTCAGTAATAAGGTGCTCTCTTAATCGTGCTTACAATATGTTATATACGGACAGACACGCTCACACAGACGCGTGGCAACAATGACATATCCCCTCCACAATACCTTGCATGGGGATAATTAGAAACACGAGGGCTAAACATGGCTTGGTTAGCGTTATTATGGCGTAGGAAGTGCAATAGGTGTTGTTTCCCTTGGTTCCCGACCTCTTAACGAAGCGTTTACATATTGGTAACCAGAACTTCTATTTCAAATGGTCATCCTAGAAAATCGGCTTGCTCAAGTCTAGGGTTTTCAAACTAGACCTAGATTTGAAAGAGATACCATGCTGACCAAGTTTCATGAACATCGTCCAGTGTCCGGACATTTTCTCCAATATTTGCTCTAGTGACCTAGTTTTGACACGACATGAACCAGTTCCAAATTAATTTTGGTACTAGATTGTATAGAGACAAACATTCTGTACAAGATTCATGAAGATCAGAAAAAAATGCGGAATTTAAAGTGTCAACATGTTTTTTATTTATGTTGCCATTGTGAATCAACATGCCAGTTTCAAACTTAACTTAGATGTCACAAGGACATCTTGATTAGGTAAACATTGGACTCAAGCTTCAAGAATAGCTAACACTGAAGGAGGTATAATTTTCTTCAAGTGGCCTAGTGACCTAGTTTTTGAGCCGACATGACCCATAATCAAACTTCAGCCTAGATATCATCAAGACAAACATTTTGACAAAATTTCAACATGCTCAAGTTAAAATTGCGACTTACAGAGTGTTAACAAGATTGTCTTTCAATTTGACCCAATGACCTAGTTTTTGACCCCACATGACCCAGTTTCGAACTTGTCCAAGATTTGTTGGAGATATATGTTATATCTTCTGACATGAAGATTGAATGCAACATGTTGCTTGTAGAGTGTTAACAAGGCAAAAGATGATCACAATAGCTCACTTCGTGCTCAGGTGAGCTAACAATAAAGAATAAAATGTTTTTAAACAAAGCAAACTAAATTATCCAACAAATAATTGAACACACTGCTAACGGAAAGTAACAGAGGACCATGATGGTCTGATATCGCTTACCTAATTTAATTGATTGATTGATTAATTGGAGGTTTAAATAGTTTTCAATGTTCTTACTGTACACATATAACACTTGTGCCAAATTATCTTAGATAGGGCCTAAACTTTTTGACTAGAAGATTTTTAAAATCTTCAACATATATACATAATGAGGAAAACAGGCCTAGGGCACGGGCCGCCATGTTTTTCTACGGATCAGAAGAATTTCGTACATCATGGTAGAGGGTCACCCAAGAAACATTTGTGTCACATTATTTTAAAATCTGGTTTGACTTTTGAACAAGAAGACATTTAAAGTTTTCATTGTATACATAATAAGAAAACCGAGCCCCGCCCCCTGGTGGCCATTTTAAACAGCTTGGAATAATTGAACAATCTTGGAATTTGGTCACTCAAGGAACATGTGTGCTTACTTTCTCTCAAATCAGGCCAGTGCGTTAGGACAAAAAGATGTTTCAATATTTTCCTTTCTGTTGCCATGGCAATCAAAGTTTTACATGGAATTCAAATTATTTAAAGGAAGGTCAGTGATAGCTTACCTTGCACTTGGTGCCCAGGTGAGCTAAAACAACTAACAGAGTATTGTTATTTACAAAGCACTAGCTTTGGTTATTCATGACAGACAAACAAAAGCACCATGGTGATTCTATATTGCTCACCTAATTTTAACAGAACTTCAATAGAAGTCACAAACCTTTATATAGAAATATTACGAAGTACTCTACTTGGCAAGTCTCATATTTGCCTGATGCAGTGAAATTATTGAGCTAATGGCGTGACATAGGTTTGTACTGATGATCATTTATGTTTGTCAGTGGATCAGAATAATCTGAACAATCTTGGTAGGGGATCATCCAAAGAACAGTTGTGTAAAACTAATTTCAAATTGAGCAAGTGCTTTCGAACAAAAACATTTTTAAAGCTTTAACTATATAAATATAAGGAGTTCCTCCCCGTGGTAGCCCTGCTTTTAAACGGATCGGATTCTTTTTAACAACATTGGTAGAGGGCCACCTAATAAACATTTGTGACTAATTAATTTCCAACAGGGCCAGTACGTTAGGACAAAAAGATGTTTTAATGTTTTCCTTTCTGTTGCTGTTGCTTGGACAAGACGATGTTAGAATGGAATTCATTTTTTGAACGACATAAGGAGCATTACTGCGACATTATTTTGAAATTAGTCAATTGGTTTAGGAGAAGTTCTTTGAAGAAAATGTGAACAGATGGATAGACAAACGGACAAACAGTGAATTATCACAATAGCTGATCCTGCACTTCGTGCTCAGGTGAGCTAGACAACACTTAAACGTTAAAGTAAACACAAATCATATAAATCAATGTTCTAAGCTACTGTCCTGTATCATGAATATTTAAATCTTATTGCACAGAACTGAACAATATGCTAGCAAATACATGTAGCAACTATTGACTAGTAGGATTACGTCAATATTGTCTGTGCAAACTTTATCGTGGTTCCTATACAGATGAGAAAGAACAAGATATGTTTGTAAAACAGGTATGGCTCCAAATGGTGGCCAATAACTTCATTGCTTAACCCTTTCCCACATACAACAAATCGGCAGCAGACGACTTTAAAAATATTTAGACAAAAATATGGAAAAAATGAATGTATAACTGTTGAATAGAATTCATTGTGGCAAAAGGAGAAATTTCCCATAAAGAACAATTTCTCCTTCTGCCATAATGTTTATAAAAAGTATGCAAAGGTGTCAGAAACCGTCTGTATGTGAGAAAAAGTTAACCTCGTCATAAAGAAGATTTCAAGATCACAGTGAAAAATGTCTTGTAATATGACAGCCAATAACAAATTGTAGCATCTGAATGAGACGTATTCTACATTCAAAGTTGGAAAATTTCACTGCCACAGTATCAAGGCACTTTGACCTTTAAAGTAAAACCCTAACTGTCATTGTTCTTTAAATCATTTGTTGTATTGCAACTATCTGAAATACAAGCAATTTGTAGGAGGCAACTTTGTTTCAGTTTTGAGAAGTCGGGGCTGTTCTAGTACATTCCTGTGGTGACTGTGACGGAACACTGAGTAGCTGGGAATGTCGAATATTAACTAGATGGGACTGTTCTACAGCACGCAGCTGTTGCGTTTGTGACGGAATACTGAATAGACGGGTCTGTTGTACAGTACTTTCCTGTGGCGACTATGATGGAACACGGATAAGATTGGGCTGTTCTAGAGTACTTTCCTGTGGCAACTGTGACGGAACACTGACTAGAGGGGACTGGTCTACAGCAGTTTCCTGTAGCGACTGTGACGGAATACTGAATAGATGGGGCTGTTGATCAGCATTCTCCTTTGGCAATTGTGACCGAACACTGAGTAGCTTGGACTTTCGAATACTGAAAAGACAGGACTTTTCTATAGCCCTCTCTGGTGGCGGAACATTGAGTATCTTGGACTGTCGAATACTGACTAGATGGGACTGTTCTACAACACTCTGCTGTTGCGTTTGTGACGGAACATTGAATAGACGGGTGTGTTGTACAGCACTCTCCTGTGGCGAATGTGAAGGAACACTGATACAGCACTCTTCTTCGGCAGTTTAAACCCCAGGTTCTTGTATTCGCAGAAGACATCAATTCTGTCCACTGTCAACAAGGTTATCATCTCTATACCATCTATACATAAATGACTGGTTATGGTACAGAGTAAGTGCTCCTAACAGAAGATGCTCACTGTCATCTGCCTCTGTGCCATGTATTTAATCTGGTCCATGTAAAATAACTAAGTCATTTTTCTGACTATTTATTGTAACAGTAAAAATTGAATTACTTTCAATTTCTAATAAGTACTGTTTATTATTGTTTGACACTCCTCTCACTGTAAACCCATCTTCAAAAATATTGTAACCATCATTTTAATTCATTGTTGCTTGCAACGGAAATGCAGGTTTCATATGATTGGCAGTATATGGCACTGGCTGTACTTGAATATAATGATGTTTTTACTTTGCCATATAAAATATCAAGTGTTCCAACTTGTTGACCATCAACAAAGAACAATTATTTTTTAATGTATTTATCTGCGACACTTCAACTGTATCGGAATCAGCTGCACTGTCATTCACATGATAAATATCTGAACTGTTAAGTGACGATTTATTTAAACTTTCAGTTTGTGTTCGCATATACAGGTGGCACTGGCAGGGATACATTCCATATGCTTTCAAGTTATCATTGTAAAAGCAAAGTTCGCCATTAGTATCTGTGAATTTAACAATCGTTTCGCCCGATGGATCAATGAGGTACACTGACAATGTCTCCATCTTTCAGAAATAACTGTTGCCATCCTTAAAGACAATGTTATTTGCCTGTTTAATTATTTCCTCAACAGTTATTATCCTCACCAGCTTTACATGTTATTGTTCGTGTTCCACCACCCTTGGCACTAGTAACTACGCGAAATGAAATTCTACTGTAGTGTTGCCATCCAACATACACTTTGTATTCTGACCGTCTTCCCTTCCGCGGCTACTGCTGTTATTATAAGGTGCAGTGTTACCCTGTAAATAAAGAACGAAATAATGAAGCTTTGTACAGTTTTAATAGTTAAATGAAACTAGGTCAGTTAATAAAGTTTAGCAGCAACATGTGTCATAAGATTTCTAGGACCAAAATACGCTGTGCGTACACATAAAGGGTCATTTCGACTTGACCTTAAACACTTAAATACTCATTAGTACGTGCTCCGTTTTTATGTCGAATGAAATGGCTCGATACAACAAACGCCCATGCTATACAATCGGAGCAATTAACAATCCCCCGCTTCTCTATATCGTTTATGTATAGGTCATCTTACGTGTTTTATACTATACGATTTGGGATGATAATACAAAAACGCCAGAGTGTTCCCAAAATACATTAAATAGAGCAATGGACTGATGCATTTATGATTTTTATGAGTATTTACACTTTAAACCATTCGGATGAAACTCAACATCAAATATATGAGTGTTATTCGTCTAGGTGCCTATCGTTTTGGAGGCGGAGACAATATGATGATCAATTTAGATTTAAAAAATCAATAGATCGGACAATTTCTTTGGGTACAGTTGATCAGTAGTTGTGGCTTCTATATATGGTCAATACTGGAACACAAGAGCAGGCTATTTCCAGCTCTAGGCCTCAATTAAAGAAATGTTTTGACTAAGATAATGGCTGATGTGTCAAGTCAGCTTGTAGATATAAGCACATTTGGTTGCGTTGCTCTGTCGCGGTTGCGGTTTCGTGTTATGTTTCTAATCGTTGCCTTCTGTTCCTTATGCTATGTCTCTCATGAACTCAGGATCCCGTTTCCCAACCCCATCATACAATCAACCCAGACAACCAAACCGAAGTAACAGTACCAGGTATCAAGCGCCTAGGAGACAATTCAGTTCAAGAGCCAGATTCGCATATAATTGACCTAAGCAAAACACGAATTAAAGTGGAACGTCTGGCCTCTTTGTTATATGAATATCCTAATGGCTTGGTTAAAGCTGATTTAATTGATGGTTTTACTAATGTTTTTTCCTTGCATTATTTTGGCCCAAGGTTAAAAACAGATTGTTCTTATTTGATATTGGTCAAACATAATGAGAAGGAGGCTTTAAAGCTAGTCATGGAGGAAGTTGAAGCTGGAAGGATAGCAGGGCCACTTAATGAACAGTCTTTTGAAAACATGAGAATTTCACCTATTGGTTTAGTAGTTAAGAAAGACAACTTTTATTATTTGATACATCATTTGTCATACCCCTCTGGCTCTAGCCTCAACGACTTTATTTATCCGTCAATTTGTAGCGTTCAGTATTCCTCTTTTGTATGAGATTTGCTACTTTCCAGAGTCTTGCTAGGTTACTTATGTAGATATGCAGAGGTACACTGGTGCTGCAGGGGGTTCAAACATTGAGTGTAGCTTTCATCGAGCCTAAATGGACATTTATCCAGTGGCCAAACTCATGGTTAAATTTTAATATTTTAAAAAATGCAACCTTTTTAGAATTAATACTATTTTATTGGTTTTCAAAACTTGCGGGTACCTGCTCATGGAAAGAAATTTATTCTTCATACTGATAATATTGCACTGGTTTCTATACGAAATAAAAGGTCACCTCACTCTTGGAGGGTCATGCAACTTATAAGGCCATTGGTTTTGCAATGCTTGATGTTTAATATACAGTATAAGGCAGTTCAAATTAGGGGTAAGCAAAACTGTATGGCTGACGCTCTTTCTCGTAAGCAGTGAGTGCGTCTTCAACAGTTGTCGCCCAGGGCAGACAAGCACCCATCAGGGATATACCAAGCATTTCAGTCACTGATATAACATAAATTCATAACACTCCAAATTAAAAACAGATTTTAACTGTATTTCGGTTATATTGTGGCGGACGGTTCACCTAACGTTTGTTTCCGGACTTTCACGCTGTAGACAACATTTTTCCCGGGAAACTGACTACCTTCCCCAAAACACCATTTAGTCATTGGTGGAAAACGAATTTTGTTCTGGAAATGCTGCACTGTGATTTCCAACACCCTGAAGGTCGGCTATCGTGTGTTAGACGCCTCCTACACACATGATCGGTTGCTAAATCCAGGGGTTGTGAGTTCGAATCCAAGCTCGGTCAACTTCTTGCCTACGTTTGACAAATGTCTTCCATCAATGGACTAAAATTCTATATGAAAAAGCAGCCAGTTGCTTTGAAAAAAACACTTGTGTGGATTACTGTTGTGAGAAAGCTAAGAAACGCATGGGCAGATTAACTGGCTGACGTAATATGACTGAAAGTTTGTTGAAAACAGCGTTAAACCCTAATCCATCAACCTATACAAATGACGGTTAGCATTGATTGTAATTTGATATAAACTTAAAATAAATACAACTGCAACTATTCATGTGTAAATATGTCTATGAATAATTCAAAATGCGTGTTAAACAAACGACAAATGCACTAGGCAACAGAATAATAAACAGAACATGAAAATCAAAACCTTTCAGCGTACATTATATATTAATATATATGAGCCGTTCCACGAGAAAATCAACACTATGAACTCTGCGTAATGTATCAACCAGATATTCAGGGGGATAGAGGTATAGAGTAATGATTCTTGAAACAGAAAATCCACAGGAGGCGAAAAGTATCTGCCCGGATTAGCCTGCTCGACAAGCTACGGCTGATCCTGGTCGATATTTTACGCAGAGTCCACGGCTCATATGTTCTCATTTCTTCTATACCGGATAATGGAAGTTTTGGAAAAAGCAGCTATTGATTGAAACGAGCAGTGACGGATTTTCTAACATTGTTTGTTTTATGGATTGACTATTAATCACGTGGCAGCTGTTATAATGGAACATTAGCGAAACAACATTATACATGTAATACTAAACAAATTGTGAAAGTCATGTGTCATATTAAACCCAATTAAACCCTTCCCACATACAACAAATCTGCAAAAGACTGCTTTGAAAACCTTTTTGTCAAAAAACGAGTTTCTGGAATGGTGTAACATACCTGTCACATTCTAACGCATTACCTCACATAATATTTGCACATATAGTTATGTAACAACCAGTGTGACTGATTTTCTAACATTGTTTGTTTTATGGATTGACTATTAATCACGTGGCAGCTGTTATTATGGAACATTAGCGAAACATCATTATACATGTAATAATAAACAAATTGTGAAAGTCATGTGTCATATTAATACCAATTAAATCCTTCCCACATACAACAAATCTGCAACAGTCTGCTTTGAAAACTTTTTTGTCAAAAAACGAGAAAAATCTCCATATATGCGAGTTTAAATTATTACATAGAGTTAAAAACTTTGTGACAAAATGATAAATTGCTATGTTGAGCAATACCTTTTTTCCACCATGTCTTCAAAAGTCGTCTGCTGTAGAAGTGTCAAAAAGCGACTGTTTTTTCTGGAATGGTGTAACATTCCTATCACATTCTAACGCGTTACCTCACATCATATTTGCACATATAGCATATAGTTATGTAACAACCAGCATTTGAATTTGTAAAACATTTTGAGATCAAGTGAAAATGCGCATCCTTTTGTTCTATGCTTCCTTTGAAAACAATGCTTATAATTTTTTAAAAATTATATTTTTACCGTGGATATTATTGTTGGTGGTTTCAGACGAAATATCAGGCCGAACGTTAGCCTTAAGCATTTAAACCCTTTACCTGTATGTGGGAAAATATAAAAAATAGTCATTTCTCTGACGACATTTCAAATTATTGCGGGCAATGGAATAATGACTAATAACCCTTTCCTTATATTCAGATTTTACGTTTCGAAGTGAACGATGGATTAAACTGTGCCACCATATAACAAATCTGCAGCAGACAACTTTGAACACGTCTAGGCAAACATATAGAAAATCTTTGTTAACGAAATTAAAATATTTGAGTAGTGTTGAAAAGATTGTCGCAAAAGGAGAACTTGCTCGTTGCTGCAAAAATAACAATGTTACATTTAGAAATTTGGAATCTTCATACGAGAAGAAAAAACTTTAACGGGAAATGAGAAATATCAAACACATGTGAAAATGTAGGTTTAAATTCTAATATCAGTGGTTTCTAATACCCCCAATACGATCCATGATCGCATACCATAAAACAATTGACGCAAATGCAACAATTGCATAATTTACCATACAATTGTTGGAGCCACGTTTCATCAGTCTGGTTCCCTCTCCACGAATACTATGTTGGCAAAGGCGCTGTTGATATCGGGAACCAGTCAATATTGCAGTACCGCACACGTAGGTACGTCACGTGATCGGTATCTGATACGGGTACTTAAAGCACCATGGTAAAAAAAAAAGGTGCCAATTGTCTAGATCAGCAAAAATATGACGATTCAGATGAGTATTGCATATGTACGTAGCAATTAGGGGAAACTGAGGATAAGCTTCTAATTAAAGGAAAAAAGAAGTTCCCTACATAATTTCATTTCTAAGCAAAAGTGAATATATAAGCGCATTTTTTGTGTAACGGATCTCTTTGTATGGATGATCCGAGGCCTTATCACGTGACACGCATGGCATTTTGTATGTCATTAATTCGAACTTTAAATAACTCAAACCTCCATCCCATATTAGGAAAACAAATAAATGAAGACATATTCAACCAAAGAAAATTGAAATAGTTATTATTGCACAAGACAAATAGAGGTCGGCCGAAATCAATGGCGGATCAGCGAAGCCAAATTCCAGAACAGAACTTAACCTGGGCAATTTCAGAGACTCTAGCCAAACACAGAATGGAGTAGAAATGAGCGATGATATTTGAAAACCAACCTTAGCGTATTATTAAACGCCTGGACAACAAACCCTACCAGGACTTCCATGTTAAAATGTCCAAATGGAAACTGGTTCACAGAAGTTTCTTGATACATTGTTCTTTGCTAATAGGCGAACAATGAAGAGGCAGTGGTAACTGAGCCGATACGCTGGCTGATGGTATACATTGGTCGCTAATGCATTATGGTTAGTTTTTGAAGAGAGCAGCTCAAATGTTTTGTCCTTGATTCACTAGCACGGTGGCATTATAATGAGTAAGTAAGTAAGTAAGTAAGTAAGTACATGTAAATCTATGAAGCAAAATTGTTATCCTATTCAAATGCTGGAAATTTCGTAGAAAGTTTCCTAAATTCGTTAATTACTATTAAAGTTGCTGAACTCAATAAAAAAGGTATTATAGTCAAAGTTTTAAAACTGTTAAAAAGTTTTAGAATATTAGAATCATATTCTGGGATAAAATTAGAGAAAATGGAGCAATTGCTCATTATGAGCAATTTCACCTTTTGCCACAATGATTTCAAAAGTCGTCTGCTGCAGAGGCTCAGAAAGGGTATATATGTGGGAAATGTTTAAAACCATAAATAAAGAAAATTAAGCTCAGTATGAGCAATTTTATCTTTTGCCACAATTATTTCAAAAGTCGTTTGTTGCAGAGGCTCAGAAAGGGTATATATGTGGGAAAGGGTAAACACCGTAAACGGAGAAAATTAAGGCAATACATAGTTGGTCATAGCCTGATTCAGTGGTAATTTAAATTGTTATTGAAGAGAGTTTCCTGTGGAGATATTAAGACACAAAACCTTGAATGGGTATACAAGGATGAAAGGTAGAGGTGTTAGAAATTACAACACGAGTACATGTATACTGCAAAAACACCACTTTCTTATATTGTTTCATCAAACTGTCGAACGAGCAAACGTTCTTTTTTTCGTTCCCGATTGAAGCAATTACATCAAATAGAAAAGCGAATGAAGCAGATAGTGAAACTAGCAGATAACCATATTTTCTATAGTATATTTTATGCTTGCTCGAATACAACGGATAAGCAAACTGTTTATACCACGCAGTGACGTAATAAAGGCGAGATTTTCATTGGCTCATTTAGCGTATTCCGGAATTCCTTCCTCTTATTACTGCGTAATATCATAGGATGTCAGGAACCAGACTACATTTAGCGTGCCTTTATTGGTTCCCGGTTTGAGAAACTATTGAAATTATAAAGCGTATGAGGCAGGTAACCAATTCAGTAGAATGGTTTACTGTGTTAGACTAGATACAGTATGAATTTATCTAAAAATGTACAAACATTGAATTAAAATACCGGCTTTTGTCTTTTTTTTAATTTGTAAAACTCACACATGTATATAGTGTGTAAAAGGGATGTTTTAAAAAGTCATTTACCTTAAATTAATTTACTTAGTAAGGACAAAGAGAAATCCAGATATGTGGTCACACTGGCATGTCTATAAAACTCCTTGTGCTATATTTCAAAACATTGTATTTTACGACGGTACCTACTGGCGGCTTCCAATAAAGGTACCGTCGTAAAATACAGTGGCATATTGCATACATACATGCTTAATAAAACAGAAAGAGGATATATTTTTTTGATTATTGATTATGCATACTCAGAAATATCGTTTGAAAGCCTATTATATGATCAACACAATGTCACTTCCGGTTACTCATGGTCACAATGTTTAAAAGTTAGACACAACTCCGAAATATTTAACTAATCTGAATGTTTCTGCAATAGAAATGAATCTTAATTATTTTTTATTAAGATAAGCAGGAGACAATAGTTAAAATAAAATTGATAAAATTAGGAATAAACTGTATTCAGAATAATGATTTTTCTCAAGATCTATAGAATCAAAGGTTTCAAACAACCATTATAACGATGTACTGGACCTAAATGTTTATAAAATGTAAAAATTAACAGAAGGCCTAACTGCCACACACTGACGTCACAATAATCACATTCCGTGTTTAATTACTTTTCTTCAAAATGTTTTTATTGTTCATAAACAATACTTTATTTATAAAAATGATTTTGTACGTTTTCGAAAGAAATCTTAAATAAAAAATATAGACCATGTTAAAAAGCGTCGCTGCGGAATGGTGAAAAATTGTGACGTCAGCGCATGGCGGTCAAGCCTTATGCAACATTCAAAATTTAATGCTTAAGTATGCCGGCCTATTGGTTAGTCCTCTCATTTTGGTATGGTGTATCAATAGAAAAATCTTTTATAAACCTGTTTCCACCCGAGACCAGGTCGGTTTCGGCGTTTTTCGGCGAAAAGTATTGCCTAAATCGAGCAAGGGGTTGAAATGTCGATGCACACCGGTACCTTGTCATTATTATTAAAATTCGGACGCCGGTGGTATATTAAAATAAAGTGATAATTTGGAAAGACAATATCGTTTCATAAATTATGAAAACAAATATGGTATTTGATCTTTTTGAAGCACATGAATTATACACTGTCACTCTATTATTACGTGCCGATGCAGTAATTTCAAACCAATTGACAGTTAATATGTTGTTTAAATTACGTTATGAATAATGCATAAGTCTTAGACAATACTCCGTTGTCTACGCATTCAATATTCCAATTAGTTAATAGCAATAATGGGATGAAAGCAATAAAACATAACTACCTCTTGTTTCATTATTTAGATTACGCCTTTGTTGGAATTAAACCAGATATACCAAGACAAATAAACCACGTCATGTAAAAAAAGGAGATAACCCTTGCCCTGGAACGTGCCACTTTTTTGAAAACTTTGTAGTTATTGGTTTCTGATAACTGTCACAAGATGGTCAAGGGTCGACAACTCACTAAAGTGGAATTGAACGCCGATGGTTGAATAAAAATATATGTTTAATTTACAATTATGAAATATATACAATTTTGAGTAATTAACTTTCCTGACAAATCGAGAGGCTATAAACAAAAGAACTACTCACGCACTCTCATCCGCACTTTCACCCAAATCACTTAACTGTCCCATCACTTCCGTTACTGTACCCTGTATTTGGAATGTTCATACACGTTGTCCTTCACATCCAACTGTATACAAACTCCAGTTTAACAGCCTTATGGCACTTATAACAAGTCTACAAAACTGTTTGATAGCTGAAACAAATCCAGTTTGTTAGATGTTACATAATGGCTTATATGAGTAACTAAGTGACCAAGTAGTGTAGATTCTATAGGCGCTGGCTTATCTGGCTTTCCTGAAGCATTGCTTTTATTATCATTAGTAGTAATAGTAGTAGTAGTAGTAGTAGTAGTAGTAGTAGTAGTAGTAGTAGTAGTAGTAGTAGTAGTAGTAGTATTAGTAGTAGTAATAGTAGTAGTAGTTGTAGTGGTAGAAGAAGTAGTAGTATCACAATTATTATAATAATTATTATTATTATTATTATTATTATTATTATTATTAATATCATTGTAATTATCAATATTAGGAATATTTTTAAAAAGAAAATCCAAAAAACGAAGAATTGACAAACACACCTTGTGTTAAAATCATTAATTTGACATCGTTATATGTAACGCCTCGGTGGTGTATCGCTAGAGCACCAACCTTGGCTACAGGAGGTCATGGGTTCCATCCTAGGCCAGGTCGCACATGGTTGAATTGGCTTTCCCTCCTATGCAATAAGGATTCTTTCTGATTCTGACTGGCGTCCGGATAAAAGAAACAACGTTGTCGTGGATGGCGTAAAACACCAAACAAACAAACACTCCTTTGATATACACGTGTGTTGCTTGCATTGACAAAACATGAAACCAAATAGTTGGGGCAATTCAGGCGTGAAATGCTAACTTAACTATTTATTGTGTTATTTTTGTTATTTTATGACAGGCCCTTATGCTCTATCATTATACACATTATTTTTATTAGCGTGCCAGGCCCCCTATGCACTATTATATACACATTTTAATAGCGTGCCAGGCCCCTATGTCCAATTATATACACATTTTAATAGCGTGCCAGGCCCCTATGTCCTATTATATACACATTTTTAATAGCGTGCCAGGCCATATGTTCTATTATATACACAATTGTAAATAGCGTGCCAGGTCCCTATGTTTTATTATACACACAATTTTAATAGAGTGTATTTTAATACATTTTTATAGCGTGCCAGGCCACTATGTTCTTGAATCCAATTGTTAAAGTTTTATTGATGTTTTACGCCGCTTTAATCAATATTTCAGTTATACATTCCCTCAGTAAATTACCAGTAATACCGGTATGTTTATCATGACACCGAATGGCCCAGTCGTAAAACCATTCCCGTTTAGATCAAGATCAGGTCCCACAAAACGAAGGGCCTGATCTGAAAACTAATTTGTTTGGAAGTCATACTATATTTCACACAACATGCCCCACAAAACGAAGGCCCTGACCTAAGAGCTAGACTGATTGGCAATCATATTATATTTCACACAACATGATCCACAAAACGAAGGGCCTGATCTGAGAACTAAACTATTTGGCAATCATATTTTATTTTACACAGCATGTCCCACAAAACGAAATGCCTGATCTGAGAACTAAACTGTTTGGCAATCATATTATATTTCACACAAGATGCCCCACAAAACGAAGGGCCTGATCTGAGAACTAAATTGTTTGGCAATCATATTATATTTCACACAACATGCCCCACAAAACGAAGGGTCTGATCCGATAACTAAACTGTTTGGCAATCATATTTTATTTCACACAACATTTTGAAGAAAAAATGTATTTTATTAAAGTGTGTAAAGACGACACTATATAGCAGACGAGGATAATATGCAGTGAGTTAACCCTTTCCCTCATATAGACGCTTTCTGACGCATCTGCAGCAGAGGGATTTTTGAATACATGGCGACAAGAGAAGAAATTGCTCAAAAACAGTAATTTCTCGTTTTGTCACCATGTTTTCAATTCGATTGAATTATTGTACTTTCATTTAAAGGCAGTTTCCAGAATTGTTCGGATATGTTTTCAAAGTCGTCGGATGCATTGTGAGAAAGGTTTAAGATCTCTTATCGTTACGACCCCTTATCGTCTGCTGCGTCTCTTTACGTATCTACCTGTGTCAATAACATCAACTCCAGTGGGGATATGGTTCCATTTGCTATGCAGTCTGATCGGGACCTCCCTTGTTCGCTCTATAGTCGTACATACCTCCTCGATGGTGTAGTGTTAGAGCGTCCGCCTCGGGAGCGGGAGGTATTAGGTTCGATCACCGACCGGGACATACCAAATACTTTAAACATAGTAGTATTGCCTGCCCTTCTTAGTGCTCATGATCGCAGGGTTAGCAGTACGACTGACTTGCTGGTGTCAAGATAAATGGACCAGTGGAACTGGTAACGTACCTAGAAACGCCGTTATATAACTGAACAGTTGTTGAAAGTGGCGTAAAACACTAAACAATCAATCAAACTATCAATTCCACTGGGAATATGGTACCATTTCCATTGCTGTCTGATCGGGTCCTCCCTGGTTCCCTCTCTAGTCGTACACGTATTATGGATACCACTGGGAGGCAGGTACACAACCATTTGAATTCGATACAAATACAATGTATGCATTTATTGATTGTAATTGAAAAAAAATTGCAAAATTTACCTGGCGCAGCACAATGCTTAAATCAAGCATATAATATGTTAACCACATATACAAATTCCTTTTGCAGACGACTTTGAAAACAAATACTTAAAATATAGAAAAGAATGTACATGTATAGCTATTGAATAGAATTTTAAACGTTGTGGCAAAAGAAGACATTGCTCATTGAGACCAATTTCTCCGTTTGTCAGAGTGTTTTCAAAAGTCGTCTACTGCATAGGCGTAAGAAATCGTATGTATGTGGGAAAGGGTTAAGGTAATAAAGCAATCGTGTTTTTCAAATGTTTGCATAAATTTCATTAATCATTCATATTCTTAAGAATAAAAATCAACTCATTGAAATAGGCTTTCTATCTAAAAGCAAAACAATTGTATTTAAAGTGCATACCTCGCATGTATCGCTTGCCAATTACCAATCACTACACTTATAATCAAAGGACTGAAAGTACTATTGGGGCGGTGTATTGGAGATGTAAAGATATAGGTTTGATTGATTGGGGTTTAACACTCCTGTCAACAATAGTAAGTCAATTTAAAGCTGCCACTTTATCTAACCATGTTTCCTGGCTTAATCACACGTTATTCCAAGGCAATAGCTGCGTTTTCACATAGACCGTAATTATATTGGTGGAAGACAAATGATGCGGTGTCGCAATGATTTTGTCAATTACCCGAGAGAATGTCGGCCACGCTGGGATTCGATTTCAAACCCTGATTTTACAGCCCGAGTCACTACTGACTGAGCTAGCAAGTATAAGTGGTGTGGCAAAATAAATGTGACATTTAGTTTAGGTTTAAACTTATTGAAACAGCATGCAAAACATGAATAAATTCTACCAATTAATCTTAAGGTCAAAGGGAAGTAAATCGGATCGGCTTGCCGGGCAGACAATTTTGTCTATATAAGATTGAGGTTGGCTCCCATTGGACAATAATGATTTTGTTGAAAGTTAAAAGTGATTTTCATAAAGTTGAATAACCTCTGACTGATTTATAACCAAAATAGTGTTTGATTTTAGCTATGTTGACACTTTAATAGCCATTTTCAGAACATGCTGTATTTTCTGAAATTGAAAGTAAAATTCAGTGCGGGATAAGGGTCACCTTTGATTTGACCTTCTAGCTCTGTCAAGAAACGGTGAACATGTGGGTTTGTTTTGCTTTTTTGGTAGTTCTAAGAATGAACTTTAGTTTGATATAGGTACATTTGTATATGTGTTAATTCGTTTGCTAGTAACGAACCATAACCCATAACGCTATAATGGTCGCCTATGGAAAATGATTTACTTCCCCTTGACCTTAACATCAGACATGCACTTTCATCAAAATGTAACTTTTCTGATGCCACCTGGCTATCGTGTTTAACAACCAATCAAATGGCTTTTTTCAATATGATTATATGTGTAGAGAGTTATCTAATGATAACACCATACCACATTATATTGGTATCAGACAAGCTAATTCAGAGTAGAATAGTGTTTAACCATAGCTGTCCGCAAGACAGCATTCTCAACTATTTTGGCCATTTGATACTATAGTCAACAGTCGTTACTGATATAGTAGCTTGATAGAATAGAACTATAAATTAAGTTGGATAAGTCTTGTTTGAATAGCATCTGCTGTTTTTGAGAAAAGGCCTTGCATGCAAAACTGTAACAATGCCATAAGTTGCACTATATGCTCGAAATAGTTATCAAACTTAATTGTTTATATAGATGTGATGGTTGGGAAGGTTTGCATAAAGTGTCAATGCAATGCATCAATTATGTAAATAGGGTATGGACTCGTTGCACGCAAAACTTTAACCAGAATTTCTAAGTAAAAAAAGGGCTATAACTTGCAGTAAATGCAGGATAGAGTTATCTAACGTAATAATCTACATAGGTGTGATATTTGGAAAGGGTTGTGTAAAGTTTCAATGCAATGCATCAAGTAAATACAGAGATATGGACTATTAATGTAGTTGCACGCAAAAAACTATAACCAGAATTTCTAAGTAAAAAAAGGGGCATAATTGTGTCAAAATCTGATATAGAGTTTTGGGACTTGTCCTGCAATGTCATTTGATGATGTCCAAAAAGTGAGTATAGTTTTAAAGCAATAGCATCTGTGGTTTGTAAGAATAAGCATTGCATGCAAAATTTTAACCAAATTTCTAAGTCCAAAAAGTGGCATTACTGTCAAAATCTCAGATAGAGTTATGGGACTTGTCGTCCAAGGTCATTTGATTGGAGAAAAAACCTTTCATGCAAAACTTTAACTAAAGTTGCCCCAGTTATGCCCCAGTTACACAGACGGTCGGTCCCCAATCGGTCATTTTATTTTAAATTTACTCGCTGTTTTGATCGGTTCTCATGCGTGATTATTTCTGGTTTTCTGTGTAAACGGCCATCGGTGATGGACAAGTGTTTAATCAGTTATTTCATGGGTTGCTGGTAGGTGACCGAAAGCAACTCAAACGGGTTGGATCGGTGATAAGGATGTTTTCATCGATAAAAATGCTGAAATACTATCGGTTTTTATCGTTTGTAAATCGGGGCTAAATCGGGCGTAACGCTGATTAATCGGTGTTTGATAGCTAGTCATCAGTGGTTAAACACTTTCCGTCAGATATGGCCGGTGATTCATATTTGGTTATCTTTGTCCGATCGGCGATATCGGTGATTAATAGCTTGCATATCTCGTGATATAGGTTGCTGTCGGTTCTTTTATTAAAACAATATGTTTAAGTGATGAGAACCGATGATTTGTTTGCAGTTGAGTTGACCGATTTGCCACTTACAAATTTAAACCCACCGATGACACGATGGCGGCAATCGATTGATCACAGATTGAATCCCTATTAACCACCGATCAAAACCGACGAAATCCCACATTTAAATTCTCATCCTTTTTCTATCGGTGGTAAGTATTAGTTGATCGGTTGCTTATCGGTGGCTTATCGGTGGCTCATCGGTGGCTCATCGGTGATATCGGTTGTTGACAGGTTGTCAATCGGCTATTTGTAAAAAAAATCACCGATCGAGAATTTTAAACATGTTTAAAAATCCCAATCGGTAATTTTTCACCGATAAAACTTATCTTTTCCCAATAGCAGTTGATAGGTGGAAAACAGGTGACCAATAGGTGATATCGGTGTTAAATACGTTGTCATCGGTTCACTCCAGAAAAACTACCGATCAATCACCGATGGCTCTGTGTAATGCCCCAGTTACATGTTTAAAATTTTCGATCGGTGATTTTTTTTACAAATAGCCGATTGACAACCTGTCTACAACCGATATCACCGATGAGCCACCGATGAGCCACCGATAAGCAACCGATCAACTAATACTTACCACCGATAGAAAAAAGATGAGAATTTAAATGTGGGATTTCGTCGGTTTTGATCGGTGGTTAATAGGGATTCAATCTGTGATCAATCGATTGCCGCCATCGTGTCATCGGTGGGTTTAAATTTGTAAGTGGCCAATCGGTCAACTCAACTGCAAACAAATCATCGGTTCTCATCACTTAAACATATTGTTTTAATAAAAGAACCGACAGCAACCTATATCACGAGATATGCAAGCTATTAATCACCGATATCGCCGATCGGACAAAGATAACCAAATATGAATCACCGGCCATATCTGACGGAAAGTGTTTAACCACTGATGACTAGCTATCAAACACCGATTAATCAGCGTTACGCCCGATTTAGCCCCGATTTACAAACGATAAAAACCGATAGTATTTCAGCATTTTTATCGATGAAAACATCCTGATTACCGATCCAACCCGTTTGAGTTGCTTTCGGTCACCTACCAGCAACCCATGAAATAACTGATTGAACACTTGTCCATCACCGATGGCCGTTTACACAGAAAACCAGAAATAATCACGCATGACAACCGATCAAAACAGCGAGTAAATTTAAAATAAAATGACCGATTGGGGACCGACCGTCTGTGTAACTGGGGCATTATACCTAGATGCCAATCAGCTACCGATCAAGTTCAAGTTAACACTTTCCCACATACAACAATTCTGCAGCAGATGGCTTTGAAAACATAGTCAAATAAAAAGGAAACTCTAGAAATGAAAGAACGCTTATTGGATAAAATCGAAAACATTGTGGTGAAAGGAGAAATTGCTAATTATGAGCAATTACCCCTTTTGCTACAATGATCTCAAAAATCGTCTGCTGCAAAGGCTTCAGAAAGAGACTACGAGAGGGAAATAGTTAGTGAAAATCTTGTCCATGGGACATGGATTGATTGATTGAATAGGGTTTAACGCCGTTTTCAACATTTTCTGTCATATCACGGCGACCAGTTCACCTACTCATGCGTATCCTGCTTTTCCCAAAACAGTACACCACACAACATACCTTCCAAACAACTGGCTGCTTTTCCACATAAACTGTTATGCGGCCAATAGGTGAAAGACGAATGATGCATGTCACAGTGACTTTTATCAAACATCGGAAAGAATTTTGGCCGAGCTGGGATTTGAACTCACAACCCCTGGATTGACAACCTGCGTCGCTTCCGACTGAGCTACCGGGGCTCGGCCCGTGGGACATGGACCCTCACCGGCACACTATGTTTCCAAGAGCCCTAGGTAAAACCCACATTAAGTGTTCCGAAATCCGTATTTGACCTTTTTTTTGGTTGGTACTCGAAAGAATTAGGAATCCGCCGTGGCCGAGTGTTTAGAGGCGGGGATCTGGAACCGGGCGTCCTGTGTTCAATCCCAAGTCGCGGCGCTCTGGTCATTGTGGAGTGCTCTTGGGCAAGGCACATTTCCTAGCCTAGTACTGGTTTATTTACCCAGGGATCGTGAATAAGTGAACTGTTGCCGTGATATATCTGAAATAATGTTGAAAACTGTGTAAAATCGAAACAAAACGAAAAAATTATCACTTTTGAACAAATACACAACACAAAACATAATTTTACAAAGTGGATGGCAACAGCACACCGATGGTGTTCTACTTTCCATGCAAACACATATTCTAAGAAGATTTCATGAAAGTGAACTGTACATCAAATACTATTTAGAATTCATCTGTTGCAAAGGTGTCAAATTTCATATATGTCATGGAAGGGTTTAACCCTTTTGCACGTATAGACACTTTTTGACACATCTGCAGCAGATGAATTTTGAAAAAAATTGTTGCAGAAGGAGAATCTGCTAATAATGAGCAATTTCTCCTTTTGCCACAATGTCCTTCACTCTATTCTATGACATAAATGCCAAAGCTCGTCTGTTTGGTTTTTTTCTAAGTCCAAATTTCTGAATAATCATTAAAACCAGAAGTATGTGACTTAACCCTTACCCTCATACAACAATTCTGCAGCAGACAACTTTGAACATATTTTGTCAAAAAATAGAAAATCTCCATAGTTTAATGGATAACCTATGACAAAAAGTGGAAAACATTGTGGCAAAAGGAGAAATTGCACGTTTTGTGCAATTTCTTCTTTTGTCACTATGTTTTCAAAAAGCCGTCTGCTGCATAGGCGTCAGAAAGCGTCTATATGAGGGAAAGGGTTAAAGTTTTGTGACGCAGACGATGACACCAAGGGTATCACAGTGGTCCAACTTTATTTCTTCGCATAACAGTCGAGCTATTAATAATTTCATTGATAGAGATTTTCCATATTGTTTTCTAGATGTTTTCAAAGTCGTCTGCTGCAGATTTGTTGTATGTGGGAAAGGATTAATAGAGATTTTCCATATTGTTGTCTAGATGTTGTGTACTGCAGATTTACTGTATGTGAGAATAGTTTAAAAGAAAAGTATTCAACGTACCTTTATCAAGCTGTTTTTTCACCTTTAATCGATACTCCCTGACATCAGCCGGTTGTAGAACATCCATCGCTAACTTAACCAGATATAAAACTTCAAATTTATCCGTGTCCGAAATCTCTGGTAGTTGCTGGTAGAACACATAATAATAAACGTTATGGGTATGTGTAAATAAAATAGATAAATTTGACACATCTTATGTGTTCTATCATTTGAGTGACGCTTTCCAACATACAACAAATCTGCAGCAGACGACTTTGAACACATCCAGGCAAATATATGATAATATGATAAATCTCTATCAAAGAAAATATAATTAGAGAATTTGGTTGAAAACATTTTGGCAAAAGAAGAAATTGCTCCTCCTTTTACCACAATATTTTCTAAAGTTGTCTGCTGAAGAGGCGCCAGAAAGTATCTGTATGTGACTAATTGTTAAGACATTCCCCATCTCACATTTTCTCCTCTCAACTTTATTTAATAATTAAAAAAGAAATGGTCCCTTTTTCTCTTGATCATGATGGACGTTTATTGGAGTATTTACGGTATGATTTTAGGTTTCGAGAGAAAAATCGATCACATGACTGTCACGTGATACACTTGGAAATAAAATGGCGACAAAAGCTGTCAACAATGGATCGAGGAAGAAAATCTTATGAAATTACAGGTATGTCTTTGTTGTCATATTAATTACGATTTCATCGTCTTTATCATCATCATCATCGAACTATGATTATCTGTGCTAATATGTCAGACGTGTGCTTGTTACATTAATTATAGTTCACCTTTGGTTTCTTATTTCCTTCTAGTCCAAATCATTTAGACTTTCGGTTTCTCGTTTTATCATCTGTCATTTTTTTGGGTCGCGTATGCAGGATAATAGCAAAATAAAAAATGAACATATGCGATTGTTTTTTTGAAGGACTAACTTCCCTCTTAATGTTTTTAATTTCGTCTTTTGCGGATGTCTCAAATGTCATCTGCATGTAGCTCATTATGTTGTTAAATACATGTATGTTCTTCTGAGGTAGACTTTACCTAAACCTTTCCACCACTAAACAATTCTGAAGCAAACAACTTTGAAAATATTTAGCCAAAAATGTGGAAACTCTTTATGGATTATAATTGAATAAAATTGATAACATTGTGGCAAAAGGAGAAATTGTTTAAATTATTATGAGCATATTTATCCTGTTTCCACAATGTTTTCAAAAGTCGGGAAGTGTCTGTATGTGGGAAAGGGTTAACACGTTTACTGATACAGCCAGCCCATATATAATTCTTTCCCCCTCACTATCTGGAGTAGATTTATACACATATTGGCAAAAATATGGATATTTTCTGTAAATGAAGACATAATTATTGAGTTGTGAAACATTGTGGCAAAAGGAGAAATTGTTTATTATAACATGTTGTCGGAGAAGAAGTCTTTGAAGTGAAATATTTTTTCTGGTATCTTATGAGAGTGTGGTAGAATTGGTCGTACTTGCATGAATATCTCGAGGGCTTGGCGTGAAATGGTTGTAACTAAAATTGGTATTTTTCTACCAAGTTTAATCATCTCGCCATAAAGTCTTTATAAGCATTAAATCATTTTTCTTAAAAAAACAATGGAAATAGGTTTTTAGTTACAACCGTTTAACGCCAAGCCTCGATCTTCAGAAATGGATTTTTATATAATTTGCGCTGAGCTCTGGTAGCTCAGTCAGTAACAAGGCTGGCTGTCAATCCAGGGGTTGTGACTTCTAACCTCAGTTTGGCCAACATTCTTACTGAAGTTTGAAAAAAGTCAATGCGTCAAGCATCATTCTTTCTACCACCAATAGGCTAACAGTCTATCAGGAAAAGCAGCCAATTGCTTAGAAAGACTTTTGTGTGGAGTACTGGTGTCACAATGCCAGGAAACACACAGGTAGATGACTCAACTGGCTGACGTGATATGACTGAAGAATGGTTGAAAATGGTATTAAACCCCAATTAACCAATAAAACTTGTAACATCCATCTTAAGAAGGTAGCTTTATAGTAGACAACTGATACAAAATAGCTTCAGTTTTTATCCTTTGCCACATGTGAAATACAATCAATCTGCAGCAGATGACTGAAAACATCTGGGCAAAAATGTATAACATTTCTATGAATAAAAGTATAGTTAACCTTTTCCCTCATACGACAATTCTGCAGCAGACGAATTTGAACATATTTTGATAAAAAATAGAAAATCTCTATAATTGAATGGATAACCTATGACTAAAAGTAGAAAACATTGTGGCAAAAAGAGAAATTTCTTGTTTTGAGCAATTTCTTCTTTTGTCACTATGTTTTCAAAAAGACGTCTGCTGCAGAGGCGTCAGAAACATCTATGTGAGGGAAAGGGTTAATGAATAGGGTTGAAAACATTGTGGCAAATGTAGAAATAGCTCATTGTGAGAAATGTCTCCTTTTTCCACAATGTAGTCGGCTGCTGCAGATGGATCAAAATACGTCTGTAATCTGGTAAAGGGTTAATAGTTAATACCCCTTTCTTCATTTTCTCTCATATGTGCTATGTTTCTTTAACCCTTTCCCACATACAAAAAATCTGCAGCAGACATATAGTCAAGAATATGGTTATTTTCATTTACGAAAGAATAATTATTTAAGTAAGTTGAAAACATTGTGGCAATTTCTTGTTTTGTCACAATATTTTCAAAAGTCGTCTGCTGCAGAGGTGTCAGAAAGTGTCTGTATGTGGGAAAGGGTTAAGTAAGTTGAAAACATTGTGGCAATTTCTTGATTTGTCACAATATTTTCAAAAGTCGTCTGCTGCAGAGGTGTCAGAAAGTGTCTGTATGAGGGAAAGGGTTAATCTTTGTCTGCTGCAGTATCTGTAAAAGTAATGTTTTCTTTTCAGAGGTGACTTGAAAACAAGTTAAATTTAACTTCATCAGCATATTGGGAAAAGTCTATCACGATACCAAATGATTTGGAGAAATGGAAAAGTCCAGAATAAGTAAAACAGTAGATAAATTAGACCCAAACGAAGGTATGATTATTTTACCATCTTTTCTAACAGTTATCCTGTGTGGAAATATTTCTGTTTGGCATTCAATGGTCAAGAACTTCTTTGCTAAGGGTGTTTGTAAGCATCTTCTGACTGCAAATTGTTAAAATTGAAACAATGATTGAAAAGTGCCATTGTGAAAAAGAGAAGCATCTTAGTACCTTTTCCCACATGCAACAAATATGTAGTGTACAAGTCAGTACAACTGCGAAAAAATCTTTGCAAAAATATGGAAAGTCTGTAATAAATATAAGTGAATCTGATCAGTATTATTTTGTCTTTAACCCTTTCTCACATATTAACGCATTTTGAATTATCTACATCAGATAACTTTTGAAAAAACATTGTGACCAAAGGAAAAATTGCTTCATGAAAGGGTTAAGTTATAAAGAGAATTATTTTCAATTTGTGCCTCAAAAGTTGTATTAGTACTATTACCTTTCTAAGCTTGCACCAACCTTTAGAGCAGACAACTTTTTGTTCTTCTTTCAGTAAACATAGTCTCAAATAGCTCAAAAGATAATTAGTCACAGGGTTCCAAATTAGCAAATTTGTTACTTAAAATGGGAACTTGTTACCTGGGCAAAAAGTCAGTAGCAAAAACTTGCTACATTAAAAAATGGCCCTGTTTCGTTTATGCTTGATGTTTCTGCTCCTTTCTGAACATAATCAAGTTAAATTACAAACAAACAAATTGACCAGGTGATTTACACATAATATTACACCAGACAATTAGAACACCACCAACTGTTGTATAGGATGCGCATTATCAAGTTATTAGATAAATTAAGTTAACCCTCATACGACAATTCTGCAGCAGACGACTTTGAACATATTTTGTCAAAAAATGAAAAATCTCTATAACTGAATGGAAAACCTATGACCAAAAGTGAAAAAACATTGTGGCAAAAGGAGAAATTGCTTGTTTTGAGCAATTTCTTCTTTTGTCACTATGTTTTCAAAAAGCCGTCTGCTGTAGAGGCGTCTATATGTGGAAAAGGGTTAAAGGCTTGCTTATGTTATTGTTTATCATGCTAATGCTACCTGAAAGATGAATTTTGTACTAACCAAAAAAGTTAATTTTTATTAATCTTTTTCTCGCATCTGCAGTAGATGATTTTGAAAATATACAGGCAATAATATGGGAAAATCTCCGCAATGAAAGTGATATTATTAAAAAGATTTGAAAACATTACAGCAGAAGGAAAAAATGAACTCTTTATGATCAATATTTCCTTTTGCCACATGGTATTGAAAAGACGTCTGCTGCAGAAACGTCATAATGCCCTTGAACATGGGAAAGGTTTGAAAATATGTGTTCAATAATTTCTCAATCTTTGCAGTCAATTCAGATCTTTCAGCTGAGTTTGGAAAACTGTCCGCTGCCTCTCAATCATCCATACAAGTTCTGCTGCAAAACTTAGCAAGAGGAGAAGGTGAGTAACACATTAACTCATACCCAGTGTCACATACAACAAATCTGCAGCAGACGACTTTGACGATCTTGGCAAAACTATGAAAGTATCTATAATATGAAAATATAATTATTGAAAAGGGTTGAAAATATTATGGCAAAAGGTTGAATTTCTCAATATATGCAATTTCTCCTTTTGCCACAATGTTCTCAAAGTTTGTCTGCTGCAGAGGCATCAAAAAGCGTCTGTATGAGGGAAAGGGTTAACTCTTAACCTGTGTCACATACAACAAATCCGCAGCAGACGACATTGAAAACATCCTGGCAAACTTTTTTAAAAAATCCCCATAGATGGGAGTTAAATTATTAAGTAGAGTTAAAAATATTGTGTCATTATGCCACAATGTTTTTCCAAAGTCGTCTGCTGCGGATGCGTCAGAATGTGTAGACATGTGGGATAGGGTTAACCATTTCGGACATACAGACACTTTCTCATGCCTCTGCAGCAGATGTATTTGAAATCATTGTGGCAAAAAGAGCAATTTCTCAAAGCGATAAATTTTACTTTTCCCACAAAGTGTTAAATTCTGTTTTGAGAATACAATTTCCACTTTCCATATTATGATTCATTTTACTTAGATGTTATAAAAGCAAATGACTTATATCAGGTACAACAAATATTTAGGTAAAAAAAATGAAAAATCTCTTTGAATTACAATATGATTATTGAAAGGGTGTGAAAACATTCTGGCTAATGAAGAAATTGGTCATTATGAACATTTTACCTTTTGAAACAATGTTTTTGAAAGTCATCTGCTGCAGAGGCGTCAGAAAGCATTTGTATGTGGGAAAGGGTTAATATTTGTCCAAGTATTTGGCACTTTTGGTCCTTTATCTCTTTTCCACATACAGAAGTGTTCTGATGCCTCAGCAGTAGACAACTTTTGAAAAGATTGTGGCAAGAGGAGAAATTGCTCATAATGAGCAATTTCTCCTCTGGCTAGAATGATTTCAACTCTATTCAATAACTTTTCTCTCATCTAAAGGGAATATCCATATTTTTGCCTAGATGTTTTCAAAGTTGTCTGCTGCAGTTTTGTTGTATTTAGTAAAGGGTTAATGCTTGTATTTCTTACTGTCTGTAAATTTCAGCCATTTTAAAAAAAGATAAAGATGGGAAGCAGTTTATTGATTACCAAGAAAAGTAAGTACACCAAATCCGAAAGAACCTGTGTGAAAGCTAGTTGAGAACAAAGTCTGACCTGTGAAAGCTAGTTGAGAACAAAATATGAGCTGTGAAAGATAGTTGAGAACAACATATGAGCTGTGAAAGATAGTTGAGAACAACATATATGCTGTGAAAGATAGTTGAGAACAAAATCTGAGCAGTGAAAAATAGTTGAGAACAAAATATGAGCTGTGAAAGATAGTTGAGAAAAACATATGAGCTGTGAAAGATAGTTGAGAACAAAATATGAGCTGTGAAAGATAGTTGAGAAAAAAATAAGAGCAGTGAAAGATAGTTGAGAACAAATATATGAGCTGTGAAAGATAGTTGAAAACAATATGAGCTGTAAAAGATAATTGAGAACAAAATATGAGCTGTGAAAGATAGTTGAGAACAAAATATGAGCTGTGAAAGATAGTTGAGAACAAAATCTGACCTTAGAAAGCTAGTTGAGAACAAAATACTAGCTGTGAAAGATAGTTGAGAAAAAAAATATGACCAGTGAGAGCTAGTTGAACAATATTTTTTAAGTCTAAAAGGATTTACAATAAACAGTGGAACCGGTGTATAAAGACCACCCATGGGAACACACCAATATTGTCTTTGTTCACAGGTGGTCTTTAATAACAGGTTTTATTTAATGCTAAGTGATGAAATACTGTGTTCTATCTGTGAAATAAAATCCTTATTCCACACTGTGGAATATGAATAAATGACGTCAAAGGGACTAACGTTATGACGTCAAACCGCTGACGTGACGTCATTTTCCTAGTATTCGGTCATGTTATACTACACAAATAATATATAAAGAAATACATAATGGGAATATTATTTGTTTTTCATCAATTTGTCATTAAATAAAAAGAAAATTTGTTTGTTTTGAGTGTATATGGAATATATTTCAACTCGAAGTGATACAATTTAAACATTTTCACTCGCGCTACGCGCTCGTGAAAATATTCAATTGTATCACGTCTCGATAAAATATATTCCATATCCACTCAAAACAAACAAATATCCTCTATATGTATGGAGAAAATGAGTGGTTGTTATAGACAGGGAATCCTTATTTCAAGGTGGTCTTTTGCACAAGTTTGACTGTATATATGGAAATACTTTTAAACCCTTTCTCACATACACCACATCTGCAGCAGACAATTTTGAAAGGATCTAGGCAGAAATATTGAAAATCTCTCCAAATTAAAGTATTGAAATTGAATAGATTTGAAAACATTGTGGCAAAAGGAGAAAATGCTTATTTTGCTATATTTTCCAGAGAGTTTTGGGTGGGATATAAATTTTATGCCTCGTTCTTACAGTTCTGGTCCCTGAATCTCCCGGTGAAAAATAGCCAGTATAACGGGATGATCTGGGTGTTTTTTGGCAAAAAATCATTCTCACATTCCCGTCATTGTCCCGAAGTGCCCCTGGTTTAAATGCCAGATGTCGCTATTTGATCCTGGATTACCCTGGTTAGTTCCTGGTTTGGAACATTTCATTTACGGTGTTGTGCCGGGGTGTTTCGGGATCCATTCGTGAACCAGGTTGTGTCCCTGTGGCCTTGAGTCCAACCTGATATAGCCCCGGTCATGCGCTGGAGGAGCCCTAGTTGCACCCGTTGGTAACCGGATAGTATATAGACTAGTGCAGATCATCCCCGGATTACCACAGACTATCATGGTAAAGTCACAGTAAATACCCGGCACTGCACCAGCATATACAGGGATTGTGCTGGAAATGCCCGGATCACTACATGTCTGGATATTTCACCAGCTGTCTCCCTGTTGTATTAAACATTTGTATTACTCTGGAACGGCCTGGCAGATCGAGCTGAAACAACGGGCATTCATTACAGATCATCCAAACTTCTACGGTGCTGCCGCGGTTGTCAATCATCCCGTTTTGACCAGGTTTTTCTCGAACCATCAACTGGGGGGGCCAATCTGGGACAGTGTGAATTGGGCTTCAACCTATTTCCACACACAGACGTCTCTCCAGTAGACAAATTTCTAAAACATGTGCCAAAAGGAGTTTTAAAGCAATGTTTTCAATTTACTTCAATAATTGCTCTTTTAGTTATAGAGGGTTCTCCATATGTTTGACTTAATATTTTTAAAGTCGTCTGCAGCTGATTTTTTCTTTGTTGGAAAGTGTTAATGTATTTGCATGTTATATCTGATTTGCATATGTTTATCTGAAAGAAGATTTATTTTGTACAGACTGTATTTCAACTTTTCAGAAAGATACCCTGTAAGAAGAAAGCTCATCCCTCTCAGGCCAACAAAATTGTGGTACCTAAATCCGATACAGATGTGGAGCAAAAGGTTCAAGCATGCCTCGAGTTAATTGATTATGTTAAAAATGAGAAAAACCCAGCTGGTGTTTCGTTGGATACCACCAAGGTAATGATCTTGCATGTTGGCTGGAAACAGATGATGTCAAGTGCTTCTATATGTTCAATTTCTCCTTTTGCAATGTTGATTTCAATTCTGTTAAATGATTATAATTATGTTCATTTTAAGAGATCTTTCATAGTTTTGCCTAGGTGTTTTAACCCTTTCCCACATACAGACGCTTTCTGATGCCTCTGCAGCAAATGACTTTTGAAAACTTTGTGATAAAAGTAGAAATTGAAAACGAGCAATTTCTTCTATTGCCACAAGGTTTTCAACTCTTTTCAGTAATTATACCTACATTTATAGAGCTTTTTATGCTTTTTTTGCCTAGTAGTTTTTAAAGTCGTCTGCTGCAGATTTGTTGTATGTGGGAAAGGGTTAAAAGTTGTCTGCTGCAGATTTGTTGTATGTGGGAAAGGGTTAAAAGTCATCTGCTGCAGATTTGTTGTATGTGGGAAAGGGTTCAAAGTCGTCTGCTGCAGATTTGTTGTATTTTGGAAAAGGATTAAAAGTTGTCTGTTGGTGATTTGTTGTATTTTGGAAAAGGTTTAAAGTCATCTGCTGCAGATTTGTGCCGAGCCCCGGTAGGTCAGTTGGTAACGACGCGGGCTGTCAATCCAGGGGTTGTGAGTAAAAATCCCGACTCGGACAACTTTCTTTTCGACGATTGACAAAGCCAATGCGACATGCGTCATTCTTCTTCCACCAATGGGCTAAGTCTATGTGGAAAAGCAGCAAGTTGCTTTGGAAGATTGTTGTGTGGAGTACTGGTGTGAGAAAACCAGGAAAAGCATGAGTAGGTGAACTGGCCACCGTGATATAACTGAGAAATTGTTAAAAACGGCGTTAAACGTCGTCTGCTGATGATTTGTTGTATTTGGGAAAAGGTTAAAAGTCGTCTGCTGATGATTTGTTGTATTTGGGAAAAGGTTAAATGTCATCTGCTGAATATTTGTTGTATTTGGGAAAAGGTTAAAAGTCGTCTGCTGCAGATTTGTTGTATTTGGGAAAAGGTTAAAAGTCGTCTGCTGATGATTTGTTGTATTTGGGAAAAGGTTAAAAGTCGTCTGCTGATGATTTGTTGTATTTGGGAAAAGGTTAAATGTCGTCTGCTGAATATTTGTTGTATTTGGGAAAAGGTTAAAAGTCGTCTGCTGCAGATTTGTTGTATTTGGGAAAAGGTTAAAAGTCATCTGCTGAATATTTGTTGTATTTGGGAAAAGGTTAAAAGTCATCTGCTGCAGATTTGTTGTATTTGGGAAAAGGTTAAATGTCGTCTGCTGCAGATTTGTTGTATTTGGGAAAAGGTTAAAAGTCATCTGCTGCAGAAATTAGATTTGTTGTATTTGGGAAAAGGTTAAATGTCGTCTGCTGCAGATTTGTTGTATTTGGGAAAAGGTTAAATGTCGTCTGCTGCAGATTTGTTGTATTTGGGAAAAGGTTAAAAGTCATCTGCTGCAGATTTGTTGTATTTGGGAAAAGGTTAAAAGTCATCTGCTGCAGATTTGTTGTATTTGGGAAAAGGTTAAATGTCGTCTGCTGCAGATTTGTTGTATTTGGGAAAAGGTTAAAAGTCGTCTGCTGAATATTTGTTGTATTTGGGAAAAGGTTAAATGTCGTCTGCTGAATATTTGTTGTATTTGGGAAAAGGTTAAAAGTCATCTGCTGCAGATTTGTTGTATTTGGGAAAAGGTTAAAATTGTATAGTAAATGAGTGTTTTAATGATGCAATATTAAGCATTGTAGTTAAAGGAAAATTTGCTCATTTATTATTTCAACTCTATTCAATACCTTTACTTTTATTTATAGTGTTTCCGTGCTTTTGCCTTGCTGTTTTCAAAATTTTACCTCTACCCAAATATAACAAACATGAAGCAGATGACTTTGAAAACATCTAGGTAAAATTATGGAATATAAATATAAGTTTGATTATTGAAAAGATTTAATAACATTAACAGCAATTTCTCCTTTTGCCACAACGTTTTCAAAATGTGTCTGCTGCAGAGGCATCGGAAAGGGTTAAAGGGTTAATTTTCATTTCGAGAGAAATATTAAAAATGTAGACAAAATGAAGTACAAATTTCTCTTTCACCATGTTTAGATTCGTTTAAAAGATGGGAAGTACAGAGAGGGTGAAAACTTTGAGTTCACACGAACCAAACAAATACTTGGGCATGGCTTGTATGGAGGCGACATCATTGTCGTGAAGGACAACAAAACGGAACAAACTCATGCTCTGAAAACTGTAAGCACGGGTTATTTAAACCTTTCCAACATACAACAAATCTGCAGCAGACAGCTTTAAAAACATATTGTCAAAAATATGGAAATTCTCTATAAATGATAGAACAATTATTGAATAAAGTTAAACAAATTGTGGCAAAAGGAAAAATCGCTCATTACAAGTAATTTCTTCTTTTGCCATAATGTTTTCAAAAGTCGACTGCAGCAGAGGCTTCAGAATGTGATTTCTGTTTAGGACAAACCTTTAGGTCAACTACAAAAGTTTAAATGGTGTTTCACAATGTTTTCAAAATAAATCTTCTGCAGAGATGTCAAAAGAGGAATGTATAAGGGAAAGGGTTAAGTAATATGACGCAGACGACTTTGGAAACATCTATTCAAAAATATTTGAAAATCTGTATAAATTAAAGTATAATCAATGATAAGAGTCTTTATGAGCAATTTCTTCTTTTGCCGAACTGTTATCATAAACTGCGTGCTTCAAATGCGTCAAATCATGCGAAAATGTGACAAGATATACTCGTATTTTGTACTTGCAGATAATGATCTCTGTGTTTCGTAAGGAGGAGATACAGTGTTGGGTGGACCTGTCAGACTCTGGATCTGTTCCCTCGTTGTACCTCTTCAAAATGAAGGATAATATGGTTGAGATTCACATGGAAATCCTACGAGAATGTAACTATCTGATTTTTAGCCCGTCTGTTTTTCGAAGGATACTCTTGGCGTCGTCTTCTGTGTCATCACAAAACTTTAACTTACCTCATAACTCAAAATGAAACTTGGTACACATGTTCCTAGGTACAATACACATGTCTATACCAAGTCAAATAACTCTGGCTTGAATCATTTTCAGTAATAACCCTTTATCTACTTAGAAAAAGCAGACAAGCATTGGTGTTCGCTCCGTGGCACTCTTGCTACTGGACAGTACTCTTTTCTCTATGAATATTCATGAGCTATCTTTTGCTCCATTTTTGAGAGTCAATAATATTGATAAGCATATCTTTAATTCTCTCCCACATACAACAAATCTGCAGCAGACCACTTTTATTACATCTTAGCAAAAATATTGAAAAAGTCTATAAACGAAGGTTTAGTTATTAATTATTGAGTAGAGTTAAAAACATTGTGCAAGGAACTCTTAAATATTTATGTAACCACTTGAGTCAGTTGGCCTCAAGGCTTTTGAAGTTAGAAAAAGTGTACATCTAATGTGTGCCAGCTTTACATTCCCACAATCTTACTAAGCCACGTTCATTGGTCGAAAAACATGGCTGCCAGGGGACGAGGCTTTTTTGCCTTATACCGCTATAGTGGAAATTTAAAAAATCGTCTTCTCCAAAAGTGTAAGGCTGATTTTCAAATAATTTTGTAGAAATGTTCCTTGTGTGACCCTCTATCAGATTCCTTCAAGCCATGTTGATTGGTCAAAACACATGGCTGCCAGGGGGTGGGATGTTTTGTCTGATATGGTTGTATTGGAAAATTTAAAAACCTTCTCCTCCGAAAGTGTCTGGCCGATTTTTAGCTCGACTTTTCAAAGAAAAGGCTATCTATACTACTCGCCTTGGTGTTGGCATCTGCGTCGGCGTTGGTATCACACCTTGGTTAAGTTTTTTGTACCAATTCACTTATTTGTCAAAACCATTTCAGATATTGCTTTGAAACTTACAACACTTATTCACCATCATTACCTCCATTAACTGGCAAGAGTACATAACTCTGTCAAGGTTTTTGTAAGAATTATGGCCCTTTTTTAGCTCACCTATGCATGAAGTGGAAGGTGAGCTATTGTGATCACATTTTGTCAGTCGTGCATCTGTTGTGCGTCCGTCGTGTGTCAAGCATCGTGCTCCGTCAACATTTGAACTTGTTAACACTCTACAGGCTACATTTTGCATCCAATCTTCATAAAAGTTTATCAGAACATTCATCTCCATCAAATCTTTGACAAGTTCGAAACTGGGCCATATGAGGTCAAAAACTAGGTCACTAGGTCAAATTGATGGGAAATCTTGTTAACACTATGGAGACAAAATTTTAACTTGGGCATGTTGAAACTATATCAGAATGTTTGTCTTGATGATATGTAGGTCAAGTTCGAACATGGGTGATTTTTGTTCAAAAAGTAGGTCACTAGGTCAAATTGAAGAAGAATCTTGTTAACACCCTAGAGGTCGCAATGTTTGCTTCAGAAGTTTAAAAGTTTGTCAGAATGTTTGTCTTAAAGATATCTAGGTCAAGTTCAAATATGGGCCAAATTTAAGGAAAATCTTGTTAACACTGTAGAAGCCGCACAGAATGTTGAGCTGAATGATATCTAGGCCAAGATCGAAAATAGGTCATGCCGGGTCAAAAACTAGGTCACTAGGCCAAATTGAAGGGAAATCTTGTTAACACTGTAGAAGTCGCATTTTTTTGCTACAGCAGCTTGAAATTTGGTCAGAATTTTGATCTAAATAATATCTAGGCCAAGTTCGAATATGGGTCATGCCAGGTTAAACACTAGGTCACTAGGCCAAATTGAAGGGAAATCTTGTTAACACTGTGGAGGTTGCATTCAGAATAATTGTCTTGATGTGTTTTACATTGCAGTACATTGCATTGAGCGAACTAGGGCCATTATGGCCCTCTTGTTTACTTAGAATTTTGGTTAAGTTTTTTTTACCAATTAACTTTTTTTCAAAACCATTTAGGTATTAGTTTGAAACTTATTACACTTGTTCACCATCATAACCTCCATCAACAGACAAGATTACATAACTCTGTCAAGGTTTTGTAAGAATTATGGCCCTTTTTTATTTAGAATTTTGGTTAAGTTTTTTGTAGTAATTCACTTTTTTTTCAAAACCATTAGAGATATTGCTTTGAACTTACAACACTTGTTCACCATCATTACCTCCATCAAAAGACAAGAGAATATAACTCTGTCAATGTTTTTGTAAGAATTATGGCTTTTTTTCGACTTAGAATTTTGGTTAAGTTTTTTGTAACACTCCACTGTTTTTCAAGACCATTAGAGATAAAGCTTATACACTTACAATACTTTTTTAACATCATTACCCCAACCAACAGACAAGAGTACATAACTCTGTCAAGGTTTTTGTAAGAATTATGGCCCTTTTTTGGTTAAGTTTTTCGTACCACCCCACTTTTGTTTCAAAACCATTAGAGATATAGCTTATACAGTTACAATACTTATTAACCATCATTACTTCCATCAACAGACAGGAGTACATAACTCAGTCAAGGTTTTTTCAAGAATTATAACCCTTTTTCGATTTAGAATTTTGGTTAAGTTATTCATACAAAATCAATTATTTTTCAAAACAATTAGAGATATAGCTTAAACACTTACAATATATTTTTACCATCATTACCTCCACCAACAGCCAAGAGTGCATTATGACCCTTTAACTACTTATAAAGTTTGCTTATAAATAGTATGATAAAGTACATGGTTATGTTTTCTGTACCACCCAACAAAGTTTTGTTTTATTGGCAAGCACAAACAAGTTGAGCACGCTGTCCTCTGACATTTGTTAAATAATTATGTAGAAATGTACCGTGGCTGACCCTCTATCAGATTCCTTCAAGCCATTTTGGCCACCAGGGGGCAGGGCTGTTTTACTTTATATGCATATAGTCAAAACTTTTAAAAAGGTATTTTCCTCTGAAAGTGTTATGCTGAATTTTAAATAATTTTGTAGAAATGTTTATTGGGTGACCATCTTTTAGATTTCTTCAACCCATGTTGATTCGTCAAAAAACATGGCCACTAGGGGGAGGGTCTGTTTTGCCTTATATGGCTATAGTGAGAGCTTGAAAAATCTTCTCCTCCCAATGTGTCTGGCAGATTTTTGAATAATTTTGTCGAAATTTTCCGTGGATGACCCTCTTTGAGATTCCTTCCAGCCATGGTGGCCCCGATTTGTCTTAAATGGCTAAAGTGAAAAAAAAATAATATCAGGTGAGCAATCCAGGGCCATCATGGCCCTCTTGTTCTGGTTAAATAACCAGTTCTATTGGTACATTTTTTCTGACACCAGCCAGTCAGTTGTAATGCAAACCCTACAATCTGAAGCACCAAGGAGAGCAGCCATTCCTACCATTTTTGAAGTCTTTGGTATGACCCTGCCGGGGATCGAACCCATGACCTCCCACCACTACATCACCGAGGCGGTTGAGAAAGGGTTAAAAGAAGACTTTTTGTTCTATTCCAGCTCATACCATGGAAAGCATAATTGATGGTCATCTCCATAAGCTAGATCCATCTCTTCTCAAACCGTTTTCATTATATGTTTTAAATGGAAGCCTTGAAGCTGTGTCTGCAATGCATGGACAAAATTGGGTCCATAATGATTTACACGGTAATTAAAAGCCTTTCTTTTCTTCCAAACTTTCACAAAGGAGGGGGAAAGGAGGTAGTAATTTTTACTTTTCCTTAATTTATGCCATGCCAAAAGGTATTTTAGTCTTACCCATATGCAGACCGTCTTAATCCTCTACAGCATTTGACTTTTGAAAACATTTTGACAAAAGGGAAAATTGCTCAAAGCTGAGCAATTTCTCCTTTTGTCACAAAGTTTTCAACTCTAGTCAATAATTATGCTTTCATTGATAGAGCAATTTCATATTTTTATGTGAATGTTTTCAAGGTCGTCTGCTTCATATTTGCTGTATGTGGGATAGGGTCAACTAGAATATGATGGGAATGTTTACTACAGTAACAGGGGATATACAAGTTGGGGCATACATGTCCCGGGGAATCAGTTCTAGTTTTCGTAGTTGCTATTTAAAGGATACATTTATTGTTTCAGAAATAATTATGATAGATTATATCTGCGATATTTTGGGCAGCTTTATTATATCTTTCATTATCTTCATTAGTTTAGTCTTTTCATATTGATAGAGCATTTTCATACTTTTGTGTAAATGCTTACAAGGTCGTCTGCTGCATATTTGCTATTCATATAGAATTCTTTAGAGATACAGTCCAACCTGTGTTTAAAGACCACCCATGGTAAGAGAACAAAATGGTCATTGTTCACAGGTGGTCTTTAATTGTAGGCTCAATTATGCGGAAAATGGGTAGTTGGGAATTAAAAGTGTGGTTGCTCTAGACAGGGAATTGCTATTCAAAGGTGGTCTTTATAACAGTTTTGACTGTACAATAGCCTCCTTTACAAAGATACATGAATATTCATAAGGACATTCTGAAGAAGTTTCATGTGTCTCATGCATTTTCACTTTAACCTTTTACCTCATATAGACGCTTTCTGACGCCTCTGATGCGACTTTTTGAAAACATGGTGACAAAAGAAGAAATTGCTCAAAACGAGCAATTTCTCTTTTTGTCACCATGTTTTCAACTCTATGCAATAATGTACTTTCATTGAAAGGGATTTTCCAATTTTGTTTGGGTATGTTTTCAAAGTCGTCTGCTGCAGATTTGTTGTATGTTGGAAAGGGTTAATGACACAGGAAACATACTTCATTGATAAGTTATCCCTTTCCCACATACAACATATCTGCAGCAGACAACTTGAAGATTTTCATGTGTGCAAATAAAACATGACTGATTAATATTTGGTACATGTATGTGACAAGGTCAAATAAGGTACCAGATATGGTAATGGGACGTCACTCAAATATGATATGACATCATTGAAATATAGGTTTGCTTGTGTCTGTCAGTCCGTCAGTCTGTCAGTCCATCAGTTTGTCTGTATCTTCCACATGCTTGAATGGATTTTGATACTACTTTTACACAATTATTCTCCATGATGATGTGTCATACACATCACCTAGCCACCTACTCCTAAGGTCAAGGTCACAGTTTGGGCTCAAACATTGTCCGTCATTCAGTGTCATGGCTGTATCTTTCACATGCTTTAATGAATTTTGATATTACTTCATACAACAAGATGATGTGTCCAAAAATGCACATACAATACACATTTGACTGTCCTCGTCCGGTAGGGGGGCTTTTGTAGTGCTTGCAATACTCCATTAACTTGTTCAAGATATGGTAGATGCCATTCATAACTTTTGTTTAATGTGTAAATTGTGTTATTTTGTCATTGAAAATGTTAAAATGTTTTAAATGTTTGTCTGTAAAAGTCATCTCTTTCAGGTAAAGGATAATTAATCTTGATAACAATTATTTCTTTTTTAACAGAAGGAAATATCATGCTTCAAAAATCAGAAGAAAAAAAGCTACAGTTGAAAATCATTGACTTTGGTCGTGCATCGAGGTACGAGGACCCGGAAGTTGGATTTGACTACCGGGGGTTCCGATCAGACATTCGTAGCATTTTAGGCATGTGTTGTTCAGTCTTTGGCAGTAGCAAAATTTACAATTTTCATCTAGCAGATTGGGCATCTGAAATCGGTGATGTGAGTACCCTGTTTTGATCGTAGCTCATATTGACAAAAATTTAACACTTTCCCTCATATAACAAATCTGTAGCAGACGACATAGAAAACATATAGGTTATAAGTATAAATATTGGAAATCTCTATAAATTACAGTATTATTAATGAGTAGAGTTGAATACATTGTGGCGAGAGAAGAAATTGCTCATCATGAGCAATTTCATCTCTTGCCATAATTTTTTTTAAATTTGTATACTGCAGATGCATTAAAATGCATCTTTAAAAGCAGGAAACAGTTAAAGGAACTCCCTCACTCTATAAGGTTTATTAACCCTTTCCCACATACAACAAATCTGCAACATAATAGCAAAATAGGGAAAAATCTCCATAGATGAGAGTTTAATTATTAAACAAAGTTGGAAACATTGTGGCAAAATAAGATATTGCCAATGAATGTTTTCAAAATTCATCTGTTGCAGAGGCTTCAGAGAAAGCGTCTGTATGTGGGAAATGGCTAGAGACTTTATATGACAAAAAAGTATATGTAATGCGAATAATTGTAAAACCGATTTTATACATAAAATATGGTGGTTTAAATTTAATATTATTTAGTAATGTCCAACATGCAACAATTCCACAGCAGACGAGTTTGAAACATCTTATTGGAACAATGTAAATCTCTTGCAATGAAAGTACAATTATTGAATAGTGTTGAAACATTGTAGCAAAAGGAGAAATTGCTCATCATGATTGTCAAATGTCATCTCCTGCAGACACACCCAAATGAGTTTGTATGTGGGAAAGGGTCAGTAGAGAGACTTATATGCCAATAGGCCCAAAAATGACAGGTGAGGTGGGAAATGTCTTAACAGTAAGTCACATACAGATACTTTCTGGTGCCTCTTCAGCAGACAACTTTAGAAAATATTGTGGTAAAAGGAGAAATTGCTCATAATAAGCAATTTCTCCTTTTGCCAAAATGTTTCAACCCAATTCTCTGATTATGTTTTCTTTGATAGAGATTTTTCATATATATGCCTAGATATGTTCAAAGTCGTGTGCTTCCGATTTGTTGTATGTGGGAAAACGTCACTCAAATGATAGAACACATAAGATGTGTTTCAAATTTATCTATTTTATTTACACATACCCATAACGTTTATTATTATATGTTCTACCAGCAACTACCAGAGATGTCAGACACGGATAAATTTGAAGTTCTATATCTGGTTAAGTTAGCGATGGATGTTGTACAACCGGCTGATGTCAGGGAGTATCGATTAAAGGTGCAAAAACAACTTGATAAAGGTTCGCTAAACTATTCTCACATACAGTAAATCTGCAGAACACAACTTTGAAATCATCTAGACAACAATATAGAAAATCTCTATTAATGAAAGTATTATTACCTTGTCTGATTTTCGAAGAAAAAAGGTTGGGCTATTGGAATACCCTTGGTGTCATCATATGCGTCTACGTCTCAAAACTTTAACCTTATCTCATAACTCTAAAACTGTTAAACATTTTCAAAAGAAACTTAGAGCGAAAAACATTGTGGCAAAAAGGATAAATTGCTCATTTTGAGCAGATTCTCCTTTTGCCGCAATGTTTTCAAAAGTCATCTGCTGCAGACATTTCAAAAAGTGTCTATACATGGGAAAGGGCTAACCCTTTCCCTCATTTAGATGCTTTCTGACGCCTATGCAGTAGATGACTTTTTGAAAACATAGTGACAAAAGAAGAAATTGCTCAAAACGAGCAATTTCTCCTTTTGCCACAATGTTTTCCACTTTTAGTCATAGGTTATCCACTCAATTAAAGAGATTTTCTATGTTTTGACAAAATATGTTTAAAGTCGTCTGCTGCAGAATTATTGTATGAGGGAAAGGGTTAAACCCTGCCATGACATAGATCAAATTTGACACCTTCTTAGAATATTTATTTGCATGGATAGTAGAACACCATCTGTGTGCTGTTGGCATCCACTTTGTAACATTATGTATTGTGTTGTATATGACTTCAAAAGTGTACGATTCTTTTGTTTTGCTGGGATTTTACGCCGTTTTCAACATTGTTTCAGTTATATCACAGCAAAAGTTCACTTATTCATGATCCCTGGGTTAATAAACCAGTACTTGGCTAGGAAATGTACCTTGCCCATGAGCACTCCAACATGACCAGAGTGCCGTGGCTGGGGATCGAACCCAGGATGCCCGGTTCCGAATCCCCTATGCTAACCACTCTGCCACCGCAGATTCCTGATTCTTTCAATTACCCAAAATAAAAGGTCAAATACGAATTTTGGAACACTAAATGTGCGTTTTATCTAGGGCTCTTGGGAACATAGTGTTTCAGTGTCCTTGTCGCAAAATTCTAGTGTAACCCTTTCCAACTGGTAAACTGTTTTTGACACCTTTGCAGCAGAGGACTTTTGAGATTATTGTAGCTAAAGTGGTAATTGCTCATGATGAGCAATTTTTCCTTTTCGCCACAATGTTCTCAACTTTATCCAATAATCGTTTATATATTTTAAAAGTTTCATTTTTTTTTCATTAATTGTGTTCAAAGTTGTTTACTGCAGATATGTTGTATGTGGTAAAGGGTTAACTTGATATGTTGCTGGTTGGTATCTAGGTTAACAGCCATCTTATCAATCTGGTTAAAAAATGGACTTTTGAAATTACGAGTGACTAGATGTTACATTATGTATGTCGTAATTAAACACATGTTGACGCATCAGCAGCTGAAAATATCCAGCAAAAGGAGTAAGTGTATTAGAATGAAAAAGCAATTTCTTCTTTTACTGTTTGAAGCGATTTTCCAATTTTTTGCTTAGATGTTTTTTAAAGTCATCTGCTGCAGGTTTTGTTGTTTGTGGGAAAGTGTGCTAAAGATTTAAGAAATGTCCAACCTATTATAGCATTAGAAGAGATGAAGAAGACAGAGATGGATGTTCTAAAAGAAGTGGTTGAAATCTTGTTTCCTGAAGCGAAACAAAAACAGGTACAGTCAAACCTGTGTTTAAAGACCACCCATGTGCAGTAAACAATCTGATCTTTGTTCACAAGTGGTCTTTAATTGCAGGGTCATTTATACAGAAAATGAGTATGTGGAAAACTAAAAGAATGGTCAATGTAAACAGGGAATTGCTATATCTTTATAACATTTGGGAAAGGGTTAATTTATCCTTGTTACATGAAATTATGGCACATGTATTATACATACACACCATTGTGTCTGATCTAAAGAGCTATGTTAACACTTTCAGACATACAACAAGTAAGTCGTCTGCTATAGAAGCTTCAAAATGCTTCTGTATACATTTGACCAGATTTGTTTAACCTTGCATGTTTACTCGTATCTTGGTTATCTTTTTCAAGTGTGCTTGTTACCAGACGTTCCAATTTTGTAGGAACATAATTAAGAGGGATATATGTTTAAAGATTGTGGGGGAAATTGTCCAAAATTCTACATTGTGTGGCAAATACATGGCACATTTACAAAACATATATTTTTTAAAACCATGAATTTTAAAACAGATATATAAGAAAACTAGAATTTCTATGTTCTAAAATGTATATATAATGACTGATTTTAAAGGTACAATGAATCTTGAGCAATTTGTCCTTTTGTCACAATGTTTTTAAAAACCGTCTTTTTGACAGAATGTTTTCAAAAGTCTGCTGCAGATGCATCAAAATGTGTCTGCAAGTTGGAAAGTGTTAGATTGCTTTATTTAATCGAAAGTTTATATATACATGTGTATTTGTGTATTGCATTTTTAAGGACCCAGTTCAGTTAGACGAGGCAGATGGGATAGAAGACTCATTCTTTGTCAAAGATAGCAAAACTACATTCAAGAAAAGACAACAAAGGGCATCCAACTACAAGACCTCAGGTCCTACTGTTGTTACAGAGGAATTGATTGACAACTTGCAAAGATCAATGAGTATTGGACCCTGTTAGGAATTACACAGAGAGAGTCAAATGGTTAATTTACAAACAAACTGTATCTTGGAACAAGATAATTTTTTAGTGTTGTCTGCTTTGAAAACATCTCGGGAGACTTTTATCTAGAAATCAGACAAGCAGTTTCAGTGAAGAAGAATTTCATAGTTTTGTTTATATCATACCCGCTTCTGATACCGCAGCAACTAGAATTCTACATAGAATGTTCAGTTATCATACTAAATACATCAGAAATCATTTAGAAAAAAAAATCTATTTTAAACACTTCAATTCAATCAAAAGCAGAGAGTCAATGGCTCAAGATGGGTTCATTATGACCACTCTCTGTTTGTCGTCCATCCGTTGTCTATTGTCCGTTGATAACTATTAACTTAACCTCATCTTAACGACATCTTCTAAACCACTAGACTGATTTTAACCAAAATTTACAGGAATGTTCCTTTGGTGGTCATCTTTTAAAAATTCTCAAAATTCAAATTCTATGTAGAGCTTTGTTTGCGGTGGCACCAGAAAGGGGAAGGAGAACTGCTCAAATTTTAACATTCTTCTCCACAAAAGTTGTTCAAGCCAAATTCATTGGTTTAAAAAAAGGTCTGCAAGTTGAATCTGAGTAACATAGTCAGGTGCATGCGGTCAAATAGTTTCAACAATAGAAAGAGAGCTGTAAACACTTTCTGATGACTCTGGAAAAGACGAATTTTAAAAACATTTTGTAAAAAGGAGAAATTTCTTTTCAGGAGCAGGTTCCCCTTTTACCACAATGTTTTTAACTCCGTTAAAAAACTATCCTTTCACTTATAGAGAATTTTGCTACTTAACCAAGATATTTTCAAAGTTATCTGCTGCAGATTTGATGCATGTTGGAAAGGGTTAATGAAGTTGGGGACCAATTTGATACACTTGTTATATTGTCAAGAACTGTATTCACAAATTTACCATTGTTAGGTTTAAACAAAAGTGTAATTTTATCTATTACTCTTTATTATTTCTTTATATGTAACGTGTGTAATATAACATGACCGAATCACTATTTTTGTATTCATCTGCGAATGTTTACAACATGGCTGAGAACGTGTATCCGGTATACACAAACGTCACGATAGATGGACGAGGTAAAGGGACCATTATCAGTCATACAAATATTTTGTTTATGATTAATTAACAGTTTATTAAGAATTACTTGTTAGGAACTTGGGACTATTTTCTGACTGCAAATACCCAATTTTCTTTTTGTGTTTCGTCATGTGTTAAAAAGAATCTGACATTCGTTGTCAGATCCTATATATATTATTATCATTTTCATGAGACTTTGCCTAAATGTTTTCAAAGTACAGTCAAACCTGTGTTAAAGACCCCATTTGTTTAGCAATTCCTTGTCTATAGCAACCACATTTCTATTTTTCCAATTACCCATATTCTGCACAAATGACCCTGTAATTAAAGACTGCCTGTGAACAGAGACCAGGTTGTTCTCTTCCCATGGGTGGTCTTTAAACACAGGTTGGACTGTACATGAAGTCTGCTGCAGATTTGTTGTATATATGAAGGGGGTGGGGTTAACAAAATAGGGGACCAATTGTATACACTGATTATATTGTCAAGAACTGTGTTCACTTACTATTGTAAGGTTTAAACAAAAGTACAATTTTATCTATTATTCAACAAAATTAACATGACCCTGACCTTTGAAGAAATGAGGAATATTAATATTATTATGCTGCAGTAGTGATACAGGTTTTAGTATTGTACTACGAGTGGTGTGGACAATTTATATCTAGCGAGACCGAATGTTACATAATTTCATCCTTTTATTATATATACCTTGTTTAACTTTTAATACAGAATAAAGAAAAAAATGTAAAGAATTCTATATTCTTAATAAAGAAATAACATAATTTACACATAACATTTCATTTAGGATTGGTATGTGAACTACACCCAATTTCCACATTTTGAATGACCTTAAAGCCTTTTTCAATGACGTCACATAATATTTCAGTGACACACCATTACCATATTTGGTACCTTATTTGACTAAGTCAAATACGGAATTTTAATCCATCATGATTGAACTGCGCATGACCTTCTGCATGTATTTGCGCTGGAAAAAGGTATATAATAAAAGATATATTATCATCATCAGCATGATGTAGATGTATTAACATAAAAACTGCCATTTGTTTATATGAAAAAAAAAAATTGGCCAGATAAAAGACTCATAGTTTAAATGAATCTCATTCGGACCAAATAATTCACTTTAAGATATTGGATATGACGACACGGCCTAAAGGGTTGTCTCAAATTGACCCTATTAATTCATTCGGAACACTCAGCAAACACCACCGCTCTTACTGGTTAATTTATATGGGTTATCTCCCCTGTTGAATCCTAACGATTTTGTAGGTGACAATTTAGGTCAATCTAAAAATAAGCAAAGGCAACGATAATATTAATTTGATTTAATTACTGTTTTTTTGACTTTGTATTATATCTATCACTTTGTATTCTATCTATCACCTTATATGCTATGTTAGAATTGTATACTTTAACCCGTCATGCAGACGCATTTTGACGCATCTGTAGCAGACGTCTTTTGAAAACATTGTAAGGAAAGGAGAAATTGCTCGTAATCAGTAATTTCTCCTTTTGCCACACTACATTCAACATTATTCAATAAATATTATTTTATTAACAATATTTTCAAAAATCGTTTTTATCTGAAAAACCTTTCTAAGACAATTCGTTTCTAAAAACAATTTGATATAGAACCGAAAATCTGGCTTTATAGTTTTATGATTGTAATACCTTTTATTCCCCAATGCAATTCGTTCGGATGTTGCTAATGGCATGTTTAATTCATGAAGTTGTTATGGACGAGTGGTTAGCGTCAATGATTTACAACCGGGCGTCCCGGGTATGATCCCTGCTTGGGGCGGTCATGGTGGAGTGTCCTTCGACATGGCCTATTTACTAGAACTGGTCTTTTTACCCATGGATAATGGATAAGTGCGCTGTCGCCCTGATATAAAATAGGATCATGTTGCAACCGGCGTAAAACTGAAATAAGGAAGAAACATGTTTAAGTTAACGTTGTTAGATTCACAATGTGACATGGTTATATTTAGTTATTTGATATCGGTTAAGTGCAATTATATATATATTGTGTATTCTATTTGACTTGTGTTTTTTCTCGACATCTTTGTGACACAGTCCTTAGTGTTGTCTTGTACCCGGTAAATTAGTATGAACCAACAATGACGACTAAATTGGTCACCTCCCCTTATATATGAGCCAGTCCACGACAAAACCTGTATTAGTGACATAACGTATGACGTTTGGAATTTCCAATTTTATGACGTCACATTTTTCGTCAACGTCGGTTTACCGTAAACAGTATTATCTTGAATTTAATTCCCAAAGTTTCGACAGTGTTTAATAGATGCAAATACTGGATTTTATTCGTAAATGGATTCTGAATTGGAGGTAAGATCACTTATGTATCTGTTATTAACCCACATAACAAATGAATATGATTTATTTCGAAGAAAACACGACGATTGCCCTTGGCGATCTTCAAGAAAAAAATGTCGGGCTGTTTAAAACAAAAATGACTTTGAACACGAATCCTCATAAAATTTATAATTTTTAGGACAGATGTACATAACGCACTTTATTATACACATTTAAGTACTAGATGAGTCTAGCGTAAATGTCCGAGCAGAGTGAAAGCCCATGGACCAGTATAATGGCCCTGTCACACTATTGCATATGATAGAAACGTATTAGTTGCGTATGAAAATTCATAAATTAATTTTCATACGCACAAAAAGCCCTTGAAAATACAGAATTGTTTGTATACTTACCGTATTGAACCTATTAGTAGAGCATGAGTAGCGTATCACCAGCGTATTACCAGCGTAGTCTGCGTATGGCTAGCGAATGAGTAGCCTAACGCTATCACGTGACCATATAAGTCCACGAAGAAAGATCTAGAAATAGGATCCTCTGTATACACTTTATCAAAACGCTGGCAATACGCTTTGTATACGCCAATCATACGCTAGTTGTGCGTTATGTATACGTTACTCAATCGTCAGGCATATGCCAATTTGTCTATATACGTTGCAGATACGTCATACATACGTTAGAAGTACGTTACTTATGCACCATCAATTAGCTAGCTGTACGGTACGGTACACCTTCATGCCAGCGTATGTAAGCGTATGACCAGCGTTCTCAACCTATGAGTTACGTACTTCTAGCATTACTCGAGCGTTTTCAGCGTATGCCTTGCGTCTGCTTTGCGTATAAACTATACATCCGAATATGCACACATTTTTAGGCATGCTTAAACAAAAAAGATCTGCCTCGCCGTATGCCAGCGTATGCGATCGTGCTTTTTAAACCTATGAAACCTATGCCTAAAGTACCAATAGCGTATGTCAGCGTATACCAGCGTATGCGTGATATTTTTCATACGCTGGCATACGCTAGTACGATACGCAATAGTGTGACAGCGCCATAACCGAGTGCGATCCCGTCCCTGGACAAACTTTTTTTATTTTTTTTTGTTGAGTAATTTTCTGCTTAACAGAAATTGGACCAGTTAATAAGAAATATTTATGATTTCTATAATTATATTGTTTGTCCCTTCAGATTGATTTTATAATAACGAAATACAAATTATAGCCAGACCAAAAAATTAAAAGTAAATTTTAGACAAATTATAAATCATCCAGGGAAAAAGAGATTCATTTATTCATAGTTGTTTTTCACGTTATTTTCTTTCACAACTGTATAATGAATAACACTTTAATTAATTCCTATTCAATGTAAATACGTGTTTAAATTGTAAGTTGGTATGTAAACTATAACACCAAACAATTCTCAATTTGAGAACACAGATTCAGAGGATGAAGGTATCAGAGAGAGAGATTTTTGTTGGGGGTGTTGAGGATCGAGTAAATAACCTCCTCAGTGAACAGCCAAGCACGAGTAATGAAAGCTACAGTGAAACATCGGACAGTGAAAATAAGGATCGCAAATGGATCTTGGAGGGTCAGGGTGCTGTTTCTTCGAAACAATTTTTTGAAAAAGGTTGTGGTTGCCACAGGAGATTTGAACTTCTACAATCTACATGTATTGAAATACAGACTCATTTTTTAGATATAAGAGAAATAACAAAGGAGGAGAAGGAGATGTATATAAAGGGTAGTTTACTCACAGGTCCTAAATCAGATCTCACAAAAAGAGGAAAGAAACGTTCGCGGTCTTGTGCGCAGTATATGTTAAACGGCAAACTAGTTTGCAAAGAAACATTTTCACTTTGTTATGACATTGGAAGGTGGTCATTGGAATCTCTTAGAAAATCCATGAACACACATGGTCATGCCTTAAGGCAACCTGGAAACAAAGGGGAAAAGCCAAAACATGCCCTTACTTTTGAAGATGTTAAACGTGTTGTGCTTTTCATCAGTAATTACGCGGAAGAGTATGGAATTCCACAACCTGCTGCGCCACGTGGTCGAGATGATACTGCACCCACCTTTCTTCACAGTAGCATAACAAAACTACATATACACAAACTATACAGAGAAAGCTGTGAAGAAGCTGCTGTAAGAAATGCCGATAAAAAATACGTTCCTCGCCATATGGAAAAAGTGTCTTCCTCATGCAAAAATTGCCACACCTAGAGACGATGTTTGTGCTTCATGCGAAAAGCTGAGAAAAAGATATCAGAAGAAGAAAAACTTCAAAGTCCAGATGCTTTAAGGGATCATGTAATGACTGCTCAGAAAGAGAGAGATTTATACAATAACTTTGTTAAAAGAAACAAATGCCCTCCCTCCTGCAGAAAAAATAAACCACTATAATTTTGATTTTTCACAAATGGTTTTCATTTACGCAAATACGCATGTAGGGTAATACAATGAAAACACCACATATTTTCATTATAATCATCAATTTCAATCTGTTAAGTACCCCTTGGTAAATAATGGTAGGTTGTATTTTTTTGCTTCTTTTTAAAGATTCGAAGTAGCTACGATATTGCAATTTATATAGTAAATACATTAAAAATACAACAAAACAATACTTGCATTTTTACTAGATAGCGAGAATGATATTTTCAACCGTTTCGATATGTGCTATCGTGAGAATTTGTCAGTAACGCAACATATAAAAATTTCGTGAATCAATGAGTAGTGACGGGTTGATACTTATTCATGCGAAGATAATTACATTTCAGGTATATATTCAATTCGAGCCGTGAGCCATGACGAATTGTCAGTAACGCAACATATATACAAATTTCGTGAATCAATGAGTAGCGACGGGTTTATACTTATACATGCGAAGATTATTACATTGCAGGTATAGTTAGCCATGACGAAAGGTCATGGACTGTTCTATTATCCAAAATAGGGATGAGCATAACAATATGCGCCCGTTTTGATATTAACTAAAATCCTTAAACACCACCAGTTCGAAGGCAAAGTTAGCGGTTTAACAAGAGCGTTGAACTCGTAATGCTAAGGTCCTGAGTTCGAGTCGTAATGGATTACATGCACATATTTTTATTTCATACGCTGGCATACGGCGAGGCAGATTTTTTGTTTAAGCATGCCTAAAAAATGTGTGCTCATTCGGACGTATAGTGTATACGCAAAGCAGACGCAAGGCATACGCTAAAAACGCTCGAGTTCATAGGTCGAGAACGCTGGTCATACGCTTACATATGCTGGCATGAAGGTGTACCGTACAGCTAGCGTATTGATGGCGCATAAGTAACGTACTTCTAACGTATGTCTGACGTATCTGCAACCAGGGTATTTCAAAACCCGATCTCTTGTTGTCATTACTTTCCTACTTGCATGATGTTCATGGGGCTAATATAGCGGCTTTTTCTCATTGATTTAAGCCTAATTCACTTATGTTATGTCTTAGATTTTCATATTTCACCTGTATTTTCGTTTTCTTAGACGGGTAAATGAGTTCAAAATCTCAAAAATCTAAAATCATGGCGTTTTATATGCACGATACGTTGATATTTGGAAACAGTTTTTCAATGTGTTTTAAGAGTCAAATGATGGAAAATTGGTAATTGAAATGTAAATTAAGTGTTGTTTTTCATATGTTATGAATTAGATTTTCGTGTTTTTTAGTTTATATAATCATTTCTTAGATATCAATTATTGGTAAAAATGCTCTTCCAAAATACCAGTTAATTCACTAAGCGTGATAAATACACGGCGTGCTAAACACTTCCAGGTAAAAATCGATAACCGAGACGAGATATCCAGTACGATAAGACGTTTGTATAGGGCGTTTCTAGACCATACTATTTGAAAGACCCTGCTGCAACGTATATAGATATCTTGGCATATGCCTGACGATTGAGTAATGTATACATACATAACGTACAACTAGCGTATGATTGGCGTATACAAAGCGCATTGCCAGCGTTTTGATAAAGTGTATACAGAGGATCCCATGTTTAGATCTTCTACAGTTCTTCGTGGACTTATATGGGCACTTTGTCACGTGATAGCGTTAGGCTGGACATGCGTACGCTACTCATTAGCAGACTACGCTGGTAATACGCTGGACATACGCTGGCGATACGCTACTCATGCTCTACTAATAGGTTCAATACGGTAAGTATACAAACAATTCTGTATTTTCAAGGGCTTTTTGTGCGTATGAAAATTACCGAACGGTTTTATCTGCTCGGACATTAAAATCCTTCATATTCTTTGCAAGTGGCCTTATATCTCAGGAGATTTACGCTAGACCTATCTAGTACTTAAATGTGTATGATAAAGTGCGTTGTGTACATCTGTCCTTAAAATTATAAATTTTATGAGGATTCGTGTTCAAAGTCATTTTTGTTTTAAACAGCCAGCCGTTTTTTGTCTTGAAGATCGCCAAGGGCAATCGTCGTGTTTTCAATGTTTTCTTCGAAATAAATCATATTTATTTGTTATGTGGGTTAATAAAAGATACATAAGTGATCTTACCTCCAATTCAGAATCCATTACGAATGAACTCCAGTATTTGCATCTATTAAACACTGTCGAAACTTTGGGAATTAAATTCAAGATAATACTGTTTACGGTAAACCGACGTTGACGAAAAATGTGACGGCATAACATTGGAAATTCCAAACGTCGTACGTTATGTCACTAATACAGGTTTTGTCGTGGACTGGCTCATATATAAGATAGCGATATATAAGGGGAGGTGACCAATTTAGTCGTCATTGTTGGTTCATACTAATTTACCGGGTACAAGACAACACTAAGGACTGTGTCACAAAGATGTCGAGAAAAAACACAAGTCAAATTGAATACACAAAATATATATAATTGCATTTTTAATCCGAGAAACAAAGCGTGCTTTTTTTCCAGATAGTATTATAAAAAGATGGCGATAGAAGCACGTGACTGTCATACTATGATTTGTTGACATTAGCCTAGAGTATGTAAATTCCTCTATGTAAAGTTATCGTGGGAACTTAAGGGGACGAGACTATACAACCCTGAAACATTCATAAAATATGTTATGTTTTTACATAAAATAACATTTATGCCTGGTCCAGGGAAGATGAGCAAATACTTGCATGAGTTCGAGCAAGGTACCGATAAGCGTTCAGACCAAGGGCAGTAGGACTTGTATGTCATGAATAAAACACTTAAGAACAGGTTGAATGAAAATGGGCATTTATTAATGCCGTAAAGTAATGAACATGGTTACATAATATAACCCAATTGAATATGAAGATTATACATGACATATCTGGGAGACATAACCGCCACAAGCGAAGTAGAAATAAGTGGCTTATTTCAAAAAATTTAATCTTAGAAACAAAGCGTGCTTTTTCCCCCGATAGTATTATAAAAAGATGGCGATAGAAGCACGTGACTGTCATACTATGATTTGTTGACATTAGCCTAGAGTATGTAAATTCCTCTATGTATAGCTATCGTGGAACTTAAGGGGACGAGACAATACAACCCTGAAACATTCATAAAATATTTTATGTTTTTACATAAAATAACATTTATATCAGGGCGACAGCGCACTTATTCATTATCCATGGGTAAAAAAACCAGTTCTAGTAAATAGGCCATGTCGAAGGGCACTCCTCCATGACCGCCCCAAGCAGGGATCATACCCGGGACGCCCGGTTTTGAATCGCCGACGTTAACCACTCGTCCACAGCAATTTCATGAATTAAACATGCCAGTATCAACAACGAAACAAATTGCATTGGGGGGAATAAGGAATTAGATATCTACAATCATAAAACTATAAGGCCAGATTTTCGGTTCTATATCAAAATGTTTTTAGAAACGAATTTCTTAGAAAGGTTTTTCAGATAAAAACGATTTTTGAAAATGTAGTTAATAAAATATTATTCTTACTGATTACGAGCAATTTCTCCTTTCCATACAATGTTTTCAAAAGTCTGCTACAGATGCGTCAAAATGCGTCTGCATTCCGGGTTAAAGTATACAATTCTAACATAGCCTATAAGGTGATAGATATAATACAAAGTGATAGATATAATACAAAGTAAAAAAAACAGTAATTAAATAAAAATTAATATTATCGTTGCCTTTGCAATTAATAAACTCATTAAAACCAGACCTACGGTTCACTGCAGGAGCAAAAGCTCATATAGATCTGAGGACTGCTTATTAAAGGTCGTCTTAGATTGACCTGGCCTCAACCAATCAAATTGTCACCTACAAAATCGTTAGGATTCAACAGGGGAGATGACCATATAAATTAACCAGTAAGAGCGGTGGTGTTTGCTGAGTGTTCCGAATGAATTGGTTCAATTTGAGACAACCCTTTATGCCGTGTCGTCATATCCAATATCTTAAAATGAATTATTTTGGTCCGAATGAGATTCATTTAAACTGTGAGTCTTTTATCTGGCCAATTATTTTATTTCATATAAACAAATGGACACATGTACATCTTCTATAAAGACTATTGTGAGAATATATGGATACATATACTCGTCTGTAACTTTAGTGGACACATGTACATATTCTATAAAGACTCTGTGAGAATTTATGGATACATATACTCACCTGTGACTTTACTGGACACACTACAATTTGAAGTCTGATACGAGAATTCAACCATGACTGATAAATTCACGCGTGTAACAAAAGAGTGCGTCTAAAATAATTTGAGTATTCAAGGTTTTGCTGAACTTTTTTTTCCACATTTATAGAGCGACTGATGCGATTTCATATCGGTAAAGTATTTTTCTTAAAGTCAAGTACTATACTATATTGTTATATTTCTTAACCCAGGCCAAGAAAAGTTGGTTATTCCATTTATTTCAAACCCTGATAGAGACGTATACATTTATATTAGAAAGTTATTCTAATTCGTGATTTACATTGTCTATTAGAGTCGTCTCTTTTCAATGTAGTCTTTCTTGTAATTCCACTGATATTGATGCAAAGTCATTTAAAGATTTTAATTAGAGATCAGAAAAATTAAATCTGTAGTTCGTAATATAGATATCGGTATTTGAAGATTTAAGTATTATATAGGATATTTAACCTGACAGGCTCTGTGTTTTAAGCGAATGAGTTGATTTAGAGTTAAATTGATCATGAAAAGTGACATGTAAGACTAATTATAAAGATAAATGGACAAGAGGTTATGATTAATTTCAATTTGTACCGAAAATATCAACTAGCAACTATTTGTATTGTACGCAAGCCCTGTTATGTTAATTCTTTGTAAAATAATGCTGACACAAAAAAAAAATGTTTTCGTTTGTATCTGTAAGTCATGATAATGGATGAGGGTTTAAACGTTTCCCACATGAAACAAATCTGCAGCAGACGACTTTGAAATTATCAAGTACAAAATCTCTATAAAAGATGGTATGATAATTAAAAAGTGTTGAAATTATTGTGGCAAATGCAGAAATATGCTCCTTTTGCCAATATGATTTCAAGGATGTTTAATCTGACAGACTTTGAAATTATCAAGTACAAAACATAGAAAATCTCTATAAATCATAGTAAGATAATTGAAAAGAGTTGAAATCGTTGTGGCAAATGGAGAAATTGCTCATCATGAGCAATTTTACCTTTTGCCACAATTATTTCAAAAGTCGTCTGCTGCAGAGGCTCAGAGGCGATCTTTTGAATGACATCATATGTCTATATTTAGAACTACGAGTCTATTTTTAGAATGATAAAGCTTTGACAATGGAGCAAGTGTTCAGCAGCACCCTTCAGGCGAGACCACCAACGATTTGTCTCAAGCCCTCTACAAATATATTCTAGCGGGCATATTGTTGGAACCCTCGAATATAATGGCGGAAAAATTCGACCGAAGCTTTGCTACATTGATTCGGGTAACCTTACATGAGACATCCATATGACACGAAAATCCCTTTTGTATGTCGTATAGTCGAGCTGAAGCATGCAGTCAAACATATATGGCAAAGCAATACATTTAACGTCTTACCTCTATAACGTCCAGCGCTCAAATGACAGATGCGCATGTCCTGATATTTTTAGACCCGATCTACAGTCTTAGGACTTCCTCGGGGGTATTTTCGTTCTGCTCTGATAAGAATCAATCTGGCATGTAAATTGATTTGCACGGCATTTATCAAATGACCATTACCTCTCCCCATGGTGCTATAAGTAACGGTACACAGATAACATCTCCACTAGTGGACAGAATATAGTTTGGGTCAGGTCACAAAGTGAAAACTCTTCTGTGTTTTAAAAGATGTCTAGCTATCTTTATTTCAGACAAGAGAATACATGATTGTTATTCCTTTATCTGTGGAAATACATTTGAAATACATATTAAACTTTTCCCACATACAACAAATCTGCAGCAGACGACTTTGAAAAACATCTTAGCAAACATATGGAAAATCTCTGTGAATGATAGTATAATACCTGCATAGGGTAGAAAACAGTGTGTCAAAAGGAGAATTGCTAATAATGAGAAAATTCTCTATTTTTCACAATGTTTTCAAAGTTTTTCCGCATCATATAATCTGAAACTGTTTGATGGAAGGGTTTATCCCTTTCCCTCATATAGACGCTTTCTGACGCCTCTGCAACAGACGGCTTTTTGGAAACATAGTGACAAAAGAAGAAATTTCTCAAAACGAGCAATTTCTTCTTTTGCCACAATGTTTTCCACTTTTAGTCATAGGTTATCCATTCAATTATAGAGATTTTCTCTTTCTTGACAAAATATGTTCAAAGTCGTCTGCTGCAGAATTGTCGTATGAGGGAAAGGCTTAATTAAGATAAGTCAGATAAGTATATAAGTATATAAAGATAAAAACAAGATGAACAAAAGAAAAGTTAACCATTTCCCTGATACATTTAGCATTTGACACCTAGAACAAAAATAAACATTTGCAAATATTTTAGGAAATGGCTCATAATGTATTTTGTCTTCTTTTCTCTGAACAGTACTTCCATATGTGTTTGAAAATATTTTAGGAAATAGCTTATAATGTATTTTTTCTTCTTTTCTCAAAGTTTCTTCAACTTTGATTATAATGTATTTTTTCTTCTTTTCTCATTTTTTTTTTCAAATTTGATTCTCAACAGTACTTCCATATTTGTTCATGTTTCATAGTTTTGCTAATATGTTTTCACAGCAGACATGTAACTCTGAAAACAGCAAATCAGTTGAAAGGTAAATTCATGCAAAGAACTATCTCTCTTTCCTAGTATAATTGTCAGATATATTTTGAGATGGTATTATGGTTGTTAACAGAATATTACATGAGGAAAAACGTTGTGGTCCATTTTCAATATATTCAATGAGTTGACCCAGTAACTACACAATATTTAAACTATGAATGGTCTTTATAAAAAAAGATTTTCACCACGTTAACCTGGTTTCGAAAATTACGAAAGAAAAGCGTATATTTGACAGTTTTAAAAAGGTATGAGTACAATTGTTAACTCTTCTCTGTAATGGTTCCAATTGGCAGTGTACATTTTTGCTTATAAACTTGAAATTATATAAGGACACAATTCCGCTAATCTTTGTTTAACTTTTCATGCACAATAAATATTTGGGGCTACACGTTTCGCTTTTTATACTGATTATGTGAATGTGTGTAATATGAATAAACTTGTCTGAAGCTGTACAGTGTCCATAAACAAGACGACCCCTTCCCTTTTGATACAGATGACAATGCTATATCATGCAGTCATACTGTATTATCTTGCAAAATTAACCTGATTCGGAGCTTTGTGCATACAGTTTCATCTTTAATTACAATGAGTGACATTTATCCAATAATGTGTTTTGCATAAAACAAATAACAAAGTTTATGAAAATACATGCATGTTGTATTCCATTATATATATTTGGACACTGGTGAAGAGAGAGGTAAATGTTGCTAAGTGATAACTGGTTCATATACTTCAATAGGAAATGTTGACAAGATGACATTCTGGGGTAGACAATGAATTCCATCCTTCATCTGTAATCTAGTTGTCTTTCATCTAAAAAGATAGTAATGTTTATTACCAATTAGCTGAAACTTAATTTAGAATATGTAATCACATTTGAAAAACACGAATAACATTTTTTTTGCTAATTTAGCCATTTAATCTTTAGGGAAGAAATGTTAAATACATGAAACAAATAAAATATATCTTTTGTTTTACATTTAATGCAGCCAGTTCATCTAACCATGCATTTCCTGGCTTGCTCACACCAGTACTCTACACAATATACTTTCCAAGCAAGTGGCTGCTTTTCCACATAGACTGTTATCCCATTGGTGAAAAACCAATCACGCATCTCACATTGACTTTTGTCAAACGTTCGAAAAAACTAGAACTAGATTCAAACTCAAAACCCCTGGATTGCCAGCTCCCTACCGACTGAGGGCTCGGCTGAAGGCTCGGCTTTCTTTCCTATATACGCCAATTTTGCAGCAGACGCACATCTAGGCAAAGCTAGGGAAAATTTCTGTAACTTAAAGAGTATAATTGTTGAAAAGAGACAAACACATTAGGACAAAAGGAGCAATTTCCCCTTTTGCAACAATGTTTTCAAAAGTCGTTGGCTGCAGAGGTGTCAGGAAGCGTCTGTATGTTGAAATGGTTAATTACTTGCTATGGGAAGTTTAAGAATATAACCATTATTAGCTCGCCTATTCGAAGAAATAGGGGAGCTTATGTAATCACCCGGCGTTGGCGTCCGCGTTGGTGTACGCGTTCCCAGCTTAGTCAAACCTTTGCGTGCAAGTTCTTTTCTCCGACACTGTGTATGCTGTTGCTTCGAAACTCTACACACTTATTCAGGGTCATTAGGTGACCTTGTATGCCTTTTTGGACTTAGAATTTTGGTCAAACCTTTGCGTGCAAGGCCTTTTCTCAGACACTGTATAAGCTGTTGCTTTGAAGCTTCCCACACTTATTTAGGGTCATTATATGACCTTGTATGTCAAGTCCCATAACTCTGGTATGAATGTTGACTGAATTGTGCATCTCTTTGGACTTAGAATTTTGGTTAAACATTTGCGTGCAAGGCCTTTTCTCCAACACTGTGTAAGCTGTTGCTTTGAAACTTCACACACTTATTTCGGGTCATTATGTGACCCTGTATGTCAAGTCCCATAACTCTGGAATGGATTTTGACTAAATTTACAGATTTAAAAGGCCCAAAAGGGCCTGCATGGACTTGGTTAACATTTGCATGCAAGTATTGAACATGTGTTTTATCTTGCAATGGTGATACTGTGTGACTTTACCTAATGCAATAACTGTTCTGAAGTAGGCCCTTATAGACTATGGCCCTGATAGGCGAGCTATATTGTCCTCCGACAACTCTTGTTATAATGGGCAAAGACGCAGTTGCAGGAGACGACTTTTGAAAACAATGGCAATGCCACAATGTTTTCAAAATGTATGGAATAATTACACTTTTGTTTTTAAAATATGCTTGTTAGAATGTAATAGTACCCTGCAATCAGCAACTTTTAGCCATGTTTGCTTTTCATTCCAAGTATGATTTTCAATTCCTTTTGCTAAAATATATACCAAGATCAGCCTGCATATATACATGCACTCTGATCTTGATATGTCTTGTTTGTTACTCTTTTATAGGTATAAGCAAACCATATACAATATATAGGATCTGACATGAGTTGTCATTTTATATAAAGTTTTATTAAACGAGTTCAAGAATTTTTTTATTAAGCGAGCCTTTGGCGAGCTTAATAATAAATTTCTTGAACGAGTTTAATAAAACTTTATTAAATGACAACGAATGTCAGATTCTTTTTATCACATGACGAAAACACACAAAGAAAAGCGGGTTTTCCAGTATTCCCGAGGTCATATTCAGCTTAGTTTATTAAAAAGAATAATAAATAACACTCAAAACGTTGACGTGACGTCATTTTTTCCTAGTATTATGTCACGTTATATTACACACGTTGTATATAAAGAAATACGTAATGGGTATATTACATGGGATACAAGCAACGTCATGTGATAAATATAGGATCTGACATGAGTTGTCATTTCATATATATAGGATCTGACATGAGTTGTCATTTCATATATAGTTTTATTAAACGAGTTCAAGATGTTTTGTTATTAAGCGAGCCTGTGGCGAGCTTAATAACAAATATCTTGGACGAGTTTAATAAAACTGTTTATGAAATGACAACGAATGTCAGATTCTTTTTATCACATGACGAAACACACAAAGAAAATCCGATTTTCCAAAGCTATTTTAATTTCGTCAGTAAACCGTATAACAATGCCACAAATAATTATTCCGAGGTCATATTCAGCTTAGTTTATTAAACATAATAATAAATAACACTCATGAGATATTATATCTATCCCATAAAATGACTTATGAGGCGTATTTTGCTAAAAATGTACTGAACGTTTACAATATTTCTAGAGGAAATTTACAGGTTTTGGCGCCAAAGTGACTAACGTATGACGTCAAAACGTTGACGTGACGTCATTTTTTCCTAGTATTAGGTCATGTTATATTACACACGTTGTATATAAAGAAATACGTAATGGGTATATTACATGGGATACAAGCAACGTCATGTGATAAATATAGGATCCATCATGAGTTTTCTTTGGAGATCAAGATTTCTTAAATTTCTTTTTCGAGACGAATTTAAGAAATCTTCTCCAAAGAAAAACGAGTGATGGATTCTTTTTATCACCTAAACAGTGTGTTTTAATGAAAAATATTGACAACATCAAAACAAAGACCGAATAACCTATTCTTCATGAGAACTTGTGATTAACCGCATAAAAAAGTAGTCCTCATCATTTTTGAATAAGAAGAAGAAAAAAAACAATGTTTTAAACAATTAAGACTCGTTATTTATTCAAAATAACGTATTATTGCATTTTTCAATGTGTAAAATTTAACAACTTAACAATAAACATAATAAAGATAAAGGTCAAAATGACGTCATCAGTAGTCGCGTGTATGACGTGTTTTTGTTATCACACATGTTGGATATCGTTGTTCCGTGATTTGTTCTCAACTTGAAAATAAGGGTATTTATGTGATAAACATTTTTATCACATGACGTTGCTTGTATCCCATGTAATATACCCATTACGTATTTCTTTATATACAACGTGAGTCAACTCATGTCAGATCCTATATATATCACATGCTGAAAATCCGGATATAAGGGTTAAATTTGTTTTATTCAAGTAATGTTTTCAAAAGTCATGATTCCTGCAACAATATCAAACAGTGCTTATATTTTACAAAATTTAAAATTATAAGTTAGTTTAAAAGTGTAAAGGTAATTTTTAATTAGTAAGTTTTTCCTATCGAATATTACAAGTATTACAGTTAATTTCATTCATAATATATTTTGAAATTTGAACATTCTTAAATACCTAATAAGGGAAAGGATTACATTTAAAAGAAAAAACATGAACCTACCTTGAGCACTTTTTCCTCTGATGCAAAATTCACGATTCTATAAAAACTCAGAAAAACTTGAAATTCTCTTGTTTATCTAACTAGTGGCTGCAAGTGACCATCGGTACCAGTGACAATTACTGTAAATGGCTTATCGGATTCTGCCCATTAATTTTGGCATATCAGATTCTGCCAATTAATTTAGGTGATAAAATCTCCCCCTTGCTGTGCTGACCCTCGTAAGCCAGATCAAAGAATACTGGAAACAAGTATGATTTTGGGAGGATGTCCTAGGACTGTCTATTTTTAGTCTTGTTATTTCACAATCACCATCGGACATTTTATCAGAAACACACCATATGTGCGTACAATAACCCATTAAAATGTCAAAAATAAATCCTTTTAAAAGCGCCACAGTGTCCAGCGTATATTGATTTAAGGTCGGAAACGTAGACAATGCCCCATTGACGTGTCAGAAGTTAATCCCCTTTAAAGGCGCGATACTGTCTGTGTCTGAACACCTGCAACGAAAGCATTTTAGTTATGCACACCTTTACCAATTTCATCAGATTTTAAATAAATGGAAAAAAGGAGACCATTAAAGACGTCAAATCAGTTTTTAATGATAAGTGCAACCGTTTACGCTTAAATTTTTTCTCTTTATACTACCAAATGATAGAGGTCACCAAAACCCTTCATTAAACCAGGGGTTGTCGTTAAAAAAAATCAACCGTTTGAACTTGCTCCGATTTTCGGGTTAGTTGTATCGATGGAAAGATCTCGCTGCGCCCTTTTCAGATATTAACAAATTATGGACCTACGACACACCGATCTTTAGTTATCGCAGTTTAAAGTCAGTTAGTGCATTAAAGCGTTAACTTTCAGAAAAGTCAGTGTGGCGCTCAAATTTTAAAACGAAGATATCTCCCTTATTCATTGACCGATTGTAGTCGTGTTCGGACTCGTTGAAAAGGGTTTTGTAAACTCTATCGATTGATGAGTCAAACAGGAAGTCTGGTTTGTCTCTAAACCGGAAGAGACGTCATTATATCTTAAAATGGTCAAATTTTCCTTAGTTCTGAAACCGAAGTTTACAATGTTAATATCATCCGAAAGCTCTCATCGATATATGATTATATCTGAATTTGAAAGATCTCCGATCAATGTTTTCATGACAGTAAATAAGCAGCGCAAGGGGTAAAAGAAAAAAACAAAGAAATGAATACAATTTCTATGATTTTATTATATTATCAAGTATTGTAGTTCGCAGAATCAAAATAACTAACACTATTTATTTTATGCAGTATTCACAACAACTAGATTCATTACAGCATGAACATAGCATTTCTTCATCATCACTGTCGTCGCTATCGTCGTCGTTCTCCTACTTCAATATACCTTCTATTAAATAACGGTGTTTCTGAACGGCCAACTGTATGACCTGTTCTACTATCCTTCCCTCAGATACGAGTGCATGCATATCTTCCATGACGCGTTGGTGAATGACTCCGTGTTCTAATTGAAATGTGTGGAGAAGCTGTTGTCTATACATACGAAATACATTTTTGGTATCTTCTGCTTCCATTTTTGATTCTGCAATTTTCTTGGCCTCGTCATTGGATATTCCATCTCGCTCATATTTTTCCACTTTTAGTCTCCAAGACTTTTTATTATTGGTCGAAGCTTTACGGTACATGACTCCAAACACTGTGTGTTCTTCGCTGTCTTTATCTTATACACCTTCTTTGCTTTGGTCATAGGATATCCACCGTTTTAATGGAGGCGTGAATGAACCAAAATAGGCAAATACATTATCATTTATTATGTATATGATACAATAACACTTTATTGTATTCATTTCAATACCAAAACACAATAAAACATTGATATAATGGGATATATGACCTCCAGATTCTATTTTTGATACTGCAATCAGACGATCAGGGACGTCCTGGTCATGTATAGTATGCATGAATGAAAATTAATTTAAAAAATCCCGATCCATACAACTTGCAGTCAATGCAAATCTTAATGTCATGCAGACGTGAACAAAACAAAATTAGAATGCAAGGTAAACAATAAAACCCGGTCAAAATATAGATGTCGGAAAATGCTTGCTCTTATTGAATTTAAAGAAAAAATTAACTAACAATCAGTGGTTGAATTTTAATTCGTTTATGTATTAAATAACAAATTGTCTTCTATTTGAAATCAATGAATTTTAGTGCTGATTAATCTGAGCTATAAGAACCAAGAATGTCGAATGATGGGGTTCATAACATACAGGGTCCTTCGTATTCCTCTATTGAAATTGACTCGATTTCAAAGATGAAAACCCCACAAAATATTTGTTTTTCTGATTTGAATTATCATGTAACCTTCGTATTGTTCATAGCTGGACAGGCATGCTCGAAATCTAAGAAAAAATATGAAAGTGTTCGACAATAAGTCGGTCATAACGTACCGTAGGAGACCGATCTATAAAGTTACCCGGATTACGAGTGACCCAGTTTTTCACCGATATACTTTCTTCTGCGAATGTTCTATTTTCTTCACTTGATTATTGGATTAATTTATGTCTTGTAATAAGTGTGTAGAGATTAGTTACACCTAAGTTATCGTGTACCAGTTGCATACAATATAATTTACACATTTTAAAATTACATTTGTCAAACAAAGAAAAACCAATGCGCCTACAGGTGGGAAAGGGTTAATCCTTTCTGCCAAACAACAAATTTGCAGAAAAAGACTTCAAAAACAAGAAGGCCAAATATGAAAATCTCTCTGTGAAACCTTACCTGGTAAACAATATAGCGTTACATTTTTGTTTTTGTCATTTACAAATATTCAATTTTTATGAAATTATTATCAAAATTTAAAAAAAAAACACAAACAAACAAACTTTGCAACATAACTGATAAAAACACTCTACTAAGAGTTAAACATCAACACTCAAGAGAAAAAAAATCGGGTGTCACCATTTGTCACAAAATTCCCCATGGGAAGCCCCTCAGGTAAGACTGTTTACAGTTATACAGTAAAGACACCTGACAGGCAGGTAAATATTGAAATTGTGTATTACTAGAAAAACCCGAGGTCATCTGAGTGAGTCATTTGACAATTGATGATTTTATTTTATATCACGTTTTTAAACATATAACAGGTAAAACAGTGGATTTTAATTAGTGATCAATTTGATAATTAACCTGATAAAAAAGTATATTTGAGATTATCAGATTCTGTGATATTTACAACTTGTATACCTGGTGATTATTTTATGTAACATTTTATGGACTACTGAACAAGCTGTGTGACAAGAATATGCAATTAAATAAAAATTAAACCACTGGATAAGATATAACAGTGACTCTTTTGTACCATAATCTACAAAAGGTATGCTTCTTTTTAAAACAGATTATTTTTCACATATAAAATGAAATTGATATTAAACATTGATGTAATATACAAATTCACTAAAATACATTTTATTCACAAAAGGTTGTTTCTGAAGATATAATTATATTACTTACGTTTGTTGTACGTATTTAGGTGTGGTTAGACTGATGAGTAAAAAGTTGGTTTTTGTTATCTTGTTCCTGTTCAGCTCAATTCCTGTTCCAACCCAGCCCTGACTTGCCATCCCAAGTGTTAGAGATCTAGATGATGGGCATATTTATTTCATGTTTTAAACCTTTCCCACATTCAACAACTCTGCAGCAGATGACTTTGAAAAAGTACCCGATTTTTTTCTTTTGAAACTCCCTTTAAATGAAAGTACAATAATTAAATAGAGTTGAAAACATGGTGACAAAATGAGAAATTGCTTGTTCTGAGCAATTTCTTCTTTTGTTGCCATGTTTTCAAAGAGCCATCTGCTGCAGAGGCGTTAGAAAGCGTCTACATGTGGGAAAGGGTAAACATTTCCCCATACAGCAAACCTGCAGCAGACGACTTAAACTAAGTTAAAACATGTAGTTAAATATACTGGGGTTTTATTCGTCTATCCTATGTTGTTGGTCCTTGTATGGAGTGCATTATTAATGCTGTTGTCCCTTACCCTTCAGATGCTTGAATTAAAAAATAAATATTTTTGTTCATGGAACGGTACTGGCCTAATGTCCGGTGCCTATTATCTCAGTAATGTCATTGACTCTGAGTCAATAGATAAATGCGGTATCTCCGAACACTAGTTAAAACACTGGTATGACGTCATCCATTGTTGTTTCAGTACTGTATTATATAATACTGGACTGTTTGTAATAGGCCACTGTCCAATATTAATCACGTGCAGTCCAATATTATTACAAATATTGGACTACACTATTAATATTAGACTACACGTGACATGTGAATTTTGGGAAACACGTGGAGAGTGAATCATTTACACAAACTAGAATGGAGTGCTCCCCGGAGCACGTGTGTCACCTGCCGCCTTGTCAGAAAATGTTAATTATTGACAGAAAAGGGGCAATAACTCTGATATAAAAAATATTTTGATTATTTCCTTTTGTGAACCCATCACACGCATTGATATAAGCATTTGTCAGAAGTTTCAATGTAATCCCTTTGAGTAGAAAAAAAAGTTATTTGAAAACGTGACGAGAAAGTGTGACGAAAAACTGTGACGAGGGACAGATGGACGGACGGACAGACAGACGCCGGACAAAAAAAAAGTAATCCCTAAGTGCCTACCATGCTACGCAGGTGACACAAAAAGGGATGCTTTGTAACATTGCATGAAAAGAGGTGAAATACCGCATGGCTATAAAAAAAAGGTCATTGTTCGTCACCAGTAATGTCTTCATTTTTCGCAGTGTTTATGAAAACACGATAAATGTGTCTCACAAAAAATGAAGATATGGTTTCGTTTTATCTTTTCAAAACAACGAAATATTGCCAAATATTTGTTACAACATTTTGCGGACGATGGTCAACGAATGGAAATTGAAACGCTTTTGAAGAAAATAGCAATTACTGTGAAAAGTAACTGTGCAAGCCTTATATGAACATCGTCCGTAGACTACCTACTGTAAATGGGAGAACATTGAATTTGTCATAGAAGCAGAATCAAAATGAAAAATGTGAACATATTTATTACTTTAATGAAACAACATGTTATAAATCCTCTGTGATAATTCTTTTTAACACCATTATTTCTCGAACGAGCCTTAACGTCACTATATCATTTAACTGGGGGCTAATTTAGGGGCCTTTGATAAATAGTTCAGCAGCAGCTTCTAGACCATTTTCTATAAAGAATATCTGATGATTTTGCTGTATTCATTTGACTAATGGACCCACTAGTTTTCACATCATAATTCTATCTGATATAGGTAAGATATTCCAGCATGTTCTTAAATTTGTGAGAGGACCTTAACTTGTATCAAGGCCGTGCGGGTAAAGATCCGCCTGTGAAACAAAACAACCTAATCTAAAAGTACAATATTTTTCAAAAGTTCGAGTCTACACTTGTTCGAGTCTACACTTGTTCGACTCTACACTTGTTCGAGTCCACACTTGTTCGAGTCTACACTTGTTCGAGTCTATACTTTTTCGAGTCTACGCTTGTTCGTAATTGTACTAAGGTTTGTAGAGCAGAACTCGTATGAATTGTCTACGTACAAAGGTAAAACTTGTTATTTCTGAACATATATTAAGATGAGACTGCATATCCACGTCAGGTCAGCATTTACACGGTTCGTAAGTCACCTGCAAAATGTATGGTTTATTAAAGCTTTTGCAAACATGTGTACAGCTAGATTAGACGACGCAGATGTACAGGCTGATCCTGACATAAACTTTTTCTCAAGACCAAAGTTGTAACTTTTCCAATGGATAAACTGATATTAAGAGGTATTTTATTAAAACTTCAAATGTATCTCCATTCCGTTGCCCTCGAATTTAAATTCATGACTTGATTCCTTAATGTTTGTGTCTCCGTCTTTCTTTGATAACTTTGATTGGATTATGTCACTAACTTCCTCTTGTTGTTTATCTGAAGTTCTCTTGTAAGTACGAATGGCACTCGACCTGTGACCCGTTTTCTCTGCAATAAGCTGCTCATCAACACCGGCTGCATACAGCCTCGTAGCAGCTGTAGCTCTCAGTGAATGGTTTGTAAAATGACCTTTGAACCCGGCTTCTTTACATAGCCTGGTTACAGTCTGCTGAAGTGTATGGACCCCGACAGGCGCATCGTCATACCAAACTTCTTCTGTAAATATTTTCTTCGGCCTTAGGTACAACGCCATGCATTTACCAGTCAATGGACTGAAATATAAAAATAGATAATTGAACATACGCTTTGTCTGGATTAATAGTAATGAACGTGTTGAGAAGACCTAGTGAAATAGGTCATGGTAGATGAAAGCTTAAAGTGAGAAAATAACTTAACGAACTGTTGAAAACGGCGTAAAATACTAATAAATGAAGCATTTCATTCATAAAACTATAACACTAGACATGCATACAACGAATATCAAATTCTGTCGACAACCGGTCTAATGGTAACATTCTGACCCTGGCATGTCAAATGGTCAGATTTCATTATTTAGCTCAATGTAAAATTAACCTTGTACATGCCAGGGTAATAAATTTACTTTTTCTAGTGTTGATCTTTTGCTTCTATACAGGAACTATGAGTACTATTTAAGCCTATATCATTTTCAAGTCGCATATTATCGACGAACTGTAGCCTCATGATAAGACACAGTTAATGTTAATATTGTGCTTGAAATAGATACTCCGACAAAAACGGGCTGAAGACCACTACGCTTGGGTACAACTGAAACTGCGTTACAGCTACCTCCGTCACGACCGGTCGCTTCTTTTAATATAGATTGTATAGAAATAGAACGACTGTTACAATGTTTTCAAAATGTATGTTTTTCATTAGTATTTCAGTGTAATAGTCTGATATTTACTCACCGCTTACTCATGTATTTCTCATACAACCGAACGATGCATCTGTCTGGACAGTCATAGTTTTCATACGCCCTGGTCACTTTTGGCTCAACATTTCTGTGTAATAACCCACCGGCGTTGGATTTGGACACATCTTCAGTATACTGTAAACAGCGGCGCTTATCAGTCGTTATTAATTTCAGCTGCGAATTAGATCCTACTCGTAAATGTCTGTGCTCTTGTCCAGCTCGTAAAGCAAAATTTAAACCAATGCTATACAGTAGTGTATCTAACAGTTTCGGGGGTGAATCTGAGCCAAGTATTCTGTTTTTCCAGAGGTATTCTTCTTGGTCGGATGATATCACACTGGCCTGTTTTTTGTTAATACCTAATCCTTTCTGGGAAAGATCTTTCATTCTGGCGTCTAGAATCCTCTTCATTGTGCTAAATGCCGGATCTTCTAAAAAGTTGATAATCCGATCGTTTAATCTAAGGTAGTGCTGTAACGACATAACGATTTCATAAAGCGTTTTGGGCCGATATTCATTTCCAGACTGGTTTCGAACTTCACCGACGAAGTATGTCAAAACGTTGTCAAGTTCTGCATCAGACATTTGCAAGAGGGACTTGTTGAATTTGACTTCTGCTAGATTGTTTCTGTTGGTTTGCCAGGATAAGAACAAATTGACAGCCCATTTATCTTTACTTTTGGTGTTTTTCGGAACAGCACTTTGCAGAAGACACTGTACGTCTCTGTCAGTCATTATTGAACCGAATCTCTGTTGTTGCGCCTGTTCTTCTGCTTCTTGTGTCGCTGTAATCAGTGCGTCATTGTCTTCTTCTTCAAAGTCCGAAATGTCCGAAAATAAGTCCGATTTTATAGTGAAGGTTGGTGTCACATTTAACTCAGGGTGATTCTCCTCCATACTAAGTATGCACTCAACTATATTTCCCTCAGTAATCCTGTGGTCAATATAAGTGGACTGAGTAATGAAGATTTCATCTCCGCTTTCGGACGACATGACTCCCACAAAAGCGATAACAAAAACGACTAAACCGGACAGCCACGCCTCTGTCCAATATTACAGCATGAAGATGCACGTGTTTTTACAGTGTTTTAAAGTGTAGCTTTTACTATTACACTACTTACAATAGCGGGGCTGGCGCTGGGGTTTGGGCTAGGGGTGGGGGGGCTTTCATTTAACAAGATATATATCAAAAATTTAAGTTACATATTAGAAAGATTAAATGGCAAATTATTGCATTTAATTGTCTTATTATGCAAATTGGTGTTTTAAGTAAGATATAAGCCTCAAACGATCCAATATGTGAAATACTGGACTACCCACGGCGCTACGCGCCTCGGACAGTCCAGTATTTCTCATATTGGATCGTTTTCGACTTATATCCATTACTTATATCCGTCTGAATTACATTTTCTGAATAGCATACACCAAAACATTAATGGGATGGGTGTATGCTATTCAGATCTTAATCTTTATAGCAACAGAAAAGTTGGAAAAGATGGCATTGCTTTAATGTGGAATAAAGGGTTAGATGATATGATTTCACCACTGTGTATAGACTGTGACAGGATTATGGGTATACAGGTACGGATGTCACGTGACTCGTACCTGTATATCATACAGGTATATTTGCCATGCTCTAACCATAGAATTGTACATTTTCGGGAACATTTGGAATTTTTGCATGATTTGATTAGTATGTATTCTCAGACAGGGAGAGTCGTATTGATGGGTGATTTTAATGCCCATATAAACGGTCATACCTTTATTAAGCAAATGGACAGGAGGGGTACTGCATTTTCCGAACTAATCACTCTTTTCAATTTGTTTAATATTACAACTTTAAAGTTATGTTCCGGTGCAGACTCGAGCTATGTGTCTTATGACAAAATCTCTACGTCCTTGATCGATCATATCATTATCTCTGACGAGCTATTGTATTTCGTGAAATACTGTAAAATTATGAACGATAACTGTATTAATGTTTCTGCTCACCGTCCAATAGTATTTAACATTGGATTTATGTCTTATGATTACGTTACTCAATGTATTGATATGTCAGTCAAATGGTACAGGGTGTCAGAAGAACAACTTCGTAATTATGAGTTTAATCTCAGTACTCGTCTGAAAGACAGTGTAGATTATTTACCAGTTAATGATATACACAGTTAAATAGACAATTTATACCAGTGCATTTCGTCAGATATCAACAAAGTCTCCATTGCTAATTTACCTCACTCAACCTACCGCTCATACCGAAAGTCCTACTGGTCTGCCAGTCTAAAACAATCGCATGCGAGTATGAGAAATAAACGCAGGGCTTGGATTGATTCCGGCAGACCAAGGGGCAATGAATTTTAAACTTACAGAGACTAAAAAAAGGAAGCTAAACGATGTTTTCGAAAGTGTCATAGAAAAAGTTCCCTTACGTATTTACAAAAAGTTAATAATGATATAGATAGTGAATCTGGTGTTGATTGTCCATTATTTTGGAGATTATTTAATAGGAAAAGAAAAAAAGTGCATACAAATGTTTCTAGTGAAGTTAAATTTGACGAATTTATAATTCGGGACCCGGAAATAATTTGCCATGAATGGGGTCGCCACTTTGCTTCCCTTTACTCAGATACAGACTCCAATACTTACGATAATACCAACTATGAGACCGTCACAACGTGTGCAAACTATTTTAAAGAAGAGTCTATTGTGGTTGATGGTGATCACATTTCTCAAGAGGAAGTGTTATCAGCATTATCTACTCTAAAAAGTGGCAAAATGTGTGGTATAGATCGAGTAAGCAATGAACACCTCATTCATGGTGGATTAATGGTTAAACATTACTTAACGGTATTTTTTGACTTAATGTATTGTAATAATAGTTATGTTCCAACAGCTCTAAAGCGTGGAACTATTTTAATGTTATTCAACGGTGCTGGCAAGCCAAAAAACGAGCCTAATATATATCGAGCCATAACCCTTTCATCATCTATTTTAAAATCATATGAGAAAGCACTACTACAACGTTTATACAAGTCAATTAATAAACCGTTACACTTTCTCCAGGGTGGGTTTCAGTCCAATATGGGAATTCCTATGACATCCTTCATTCTGAAAGAAAGTATACATTTTTGCAAAGAGAACAATAGTAAATTATTTGCGTGCTTTTTAGATGTACGTCAAGCATTTGATCGTGTATGACACAATGGTCTCTTTTACCAGCTAAATGAACGTGGTATTTGTAACAAGCTTTTAAAAACAGTCATTGCAATGCTTTCTGACATGTATAGCTGTGTAATGTATAATGGTTATTATTCTGACAATGTGGGGTCTGGTCACCATTTTTGTATCTTGTTTATATTAACTCACTACTTGACCAGTTAGTTAACAGTAAATTAGGTTTCGAAATTGAAGGGTCTCACCTTTGTGCCCCGTCTGTTGCAGACGTCATGACAATTCTCGCTTTATCTAGCAAAGCCTTGCAAGAAATGATTAATATATGTTATAAGTATTCTTGTCTTTAGAGGTACCAATACAATTCTGGCAAGTGTGCCGTGGTCACTTTCAATGAATCGAAGCGTGTATTCAAACGCAGTTCTCGGCCCTGGGTAGTTCGTAACAATGTCATTTATGAGAAAGAGGAATATAACCATTTAGGCATAATCTGCAATAAATATAATAACTTTTCTCTCGTTGCCAAACAAGTTAATAGAAAATTAAGGGGTGCTTTCTTTGGAATCATCAAAGAGGGGTTATATATAAATGGGTTTAATCCTTTAATCAGTTATACTATATACAGTTTATATAGTTTATATAGTAATAGAGACCAACTGTACTTTATGTACATAAGCGTTAGCATCTATAGGTCCTTTTAGGAGATGTTTTTCCATAAATGTGAATTGTTTGTTTGTGACTTCCGGTTTCAGTTTATTTAATGGTTGTTTTCTTGATTAGTATACTATGATCGTCCATATTTCTATATTTGTTTACACCCATTTGGAGGTGTAATCTTGTTCATTTAAAAAAATTGTTTGTATGTGACTTCCGGTTTCAGTTTATTTAATGGTTGTTTTCTTGATCATTATACTATGATCGTCCATGTTTCTATATTTGTTTACACCTATTTGGAGGTGTATTCTTGTTCATTTAAAAATAAAATCACTTTCGTAATATTTAAAAACATATTAAAATATTAAGTTTAATGTAACAATTTGTAGTAAATTAACTTTTTAAGCTTGTTCCTACATTATGTTGTTCTACTTAATTCTGTTTATTTAGTAAGGTGTATAGCATCGAGCCTGGTATTTATATTTACATATCCAGTGATTATTCAAGCTTGCCTTAAAGGTGTTTAGCGTGAGCGCTTCTATTACTGTTTGTGGTAATCCATTCCAATCGTTTACAACTCTCTGGTTATATCACATTCTCCTATCGTTAGTTCTTGATCTATATTTAAATATTTTGCAATTGTGCCCCCTGGTTGTCGATTGTTCCACCAGTGAAAAAAAGTACACGATGTTTTGTCGATTCCTTTGATTAGTTTATAAGTTTGTATTATATCTGCTCTTTTCCTTCTGTATTCAAGGGTAGGTAGTCCTATTCTTTTTAGCCTATCTTGATAGTTTTTGTGTTTTAATTGTACCAGTAATTTGGTTGCTCGTCTCTGCACGTTTTCGATTGCTTTTGAATCTTTCAGATACTTGGGTGCCCATATAACTGAGGCATATTCAAGGTGTGGTCTTACGAAGGCTTTGTACAGTTGGAGAAACATAACTTGGTCTATAAACATAAAGCTTTTGCTGATTAGCCCCATGTTTCTCTTTGCTATGTTAACTTTTGTACTTATATGGGTGTTAAAGTTAAGTGTGTTGTCAAAGATGACTTCTAGATCTTTTTCTTGATCTACCTCTGTTATTTTGGTATAGATGTTGTTTGAATCTTTTGTAAAATATTCTATGGTTTCAATAGGGCCTAGGCGCATGACTTTGCTGTTGAAGTTCATTTGCCATTTTTTTGCCCAATCACAGGCCTAATATATGTTTTCCTGTAGATATTTGCTATCTTTATTAGCAAAATAATTAAGTTAATAGTATCTGGCAGGTCATTTATAAATATTAAGAAGAGCACTGGGCCCAGGACACTCCCTTGGGATACGCCGCTAGTTACTTTTCTCCAGTTAGATTTAGTCCCGTTGACAATTATTCTTTGTTGTCCTTCCTCTAGGAAACGTTTTACCCATTTGTAAGATTGCCTTGTATTCCTAAGTTCCAGACTTTAGCTAATAGACGTTTGTGCGATACCTTATCAATTGCAGCTTTGAAGTCTAGGTATATTATATAAACTTCTTTGTTATCGTGTATTGCCTTTGTCCAGTCTTCGATACATTCTAACAGTTGGGTTACGCATGATCTGCCTTTTCTAAATCCATGTTGATCTGGCGATAATGAATTAGTTTTTTCTAAATGGTCAACTATGGCATTTCTTATGATTTTTTCCATTACCCTGCAGCATATGAAGGTTACGCTTATGGGTCTATAGGTCTTGTTGTATTGGTTATTTTTTACATTTTTTACACATACCATACTGAATGTCAATATAAGGTGGTCACTTTGTCCTAATCTTGCATTATAGGTTAGTGATTCTATCATGTCCTCTTCATTAGTTATGATCAGGTCTAGTAGTGATGTATTATTTCCTTCTCTGTATCGTGTTGGTTGACGTACATGTTGAGTAAGAAATAGGTCTTTAATACTTTCCAGGAAAAGGTTTTCCCGAGTATTGCTTGTAGTGTTCGTTGTACACAGTAACCAGTTTATTTGTTTCATGTTGAAGTCTCCCATTACTATAACGTGTGTGTGCCTGTAAGAGTAGAGTTCTTTTAACATATTGATCATATTTTCATTATTTTGTGAGTCACTATTTGGGCTTCTGTAGACACACCCCGCAATTAGTGTGTCATTTTTATTTAATTGAATTTCAATCCAGACTGATTCTTTAAAGTTTTGAACGGGTTCTACTTGTGTTGCTCTTAGTTCTTTTTTGGTGTATATTATTATTCCTCTTCCTTCTTTATCGTTGTAGAAAATGTCGTAAACAGTAATGTTATAGAGCACTTCTGGATTGACCTCGACATATGAGTGTTTGGGATATACTTCTGTTATGGCGATTACATCACAGTTTTTTTCTGTACATTTTGCCTGTAACTCAAGTCTTTTGTCATAATTTAGTGAGTCAGCGTTAGTGTAGAATACGTTTAAGTTTTGTTTGACATCAGTGTCATATTCCGCTATGACATTTTTTTACATTTTTAAAAGATTTTGAAGACCTATTAATACAATTAAAACACAAGCTAATCTCGCTCCTGATTTGGGTTTTCGACCTCTCTATACACATTTCTAGGAAGGACGGCATTTTCCTTGGAGATACCTCCTATGACTGTTTTGTCCGGGCTGTTTGTTAATTCTATCATTGTGTTGTCGCCTTGCGGCATTATTAATGTTTATCCTCCAAATTGATCATCTATTCGATTAGAGTATTCACTTTGTGACAATGACATTTGTAGTTTAAGTTTGTTCTGGTCAGGTGGATGTATGAGCACGTTACTATGCTGACGTTGCATATTTTCACGCTTTTTAAGACGTTCATTTCGTTGCTCATTTGTCGGGTCCCTCACTATGACAACCTTATTTAATGGGTCATCCAGTTTGGTTTTTATGTTTCTGGCATTTGTTAGAAGATTCTTCCTCTGTAATCTGTATTTTAGAATTACTTTTAGAGCTCTAATTGTGTCTTTATTTTTGTTGTCCTAGCCTGTATGAGGTAACTATTTGCAGATTTTCAATTTCTAGGGACTGTGAAATTGTTTTTGTAGTAGTCTCGTCTGTGCGTTTGTTTACTTTGCCTTTTCGGTCTGTTCCTTCCTTTAGATTGAAGAGTATGATGTTTAATTCTCTGTCGCCTGTTGTCCAATTATTTTGTCTTGTCATCCACCATGTGATCTTCTTTTGCCTCCATCTTTTCCATAAATTCGTCTTCTTTTCTGATTTCTTATTTTGTATTAATTTATATACGGTCTACTCTTTCTTCAAGTTTATTCATTCGTGCTTCTTGTTGGTTACTTAACTTTTCTAGTTTAGAGTCTATATTTTGAAGGGTCGGTTGTGTTTGCTTACAACTTTTGCACAAATGTCTATAGTCTTCAAATTCTCCATTTATTATCAGTGTAAAAGCTGGTTTAGTCAGTCCAGAGCATCGAATAGGTCCATCACCTAGAAGTTAACTTGCTCAATCATATATTTATATTGACAGTTTCAATATAATTGAATTATCTCTCAGGATCTAGAAAATATAAAATCTACCTGGTATGGCAGTCCATCACCTGGTGATCTTATTTTCTTTTAATTTTTATTTTTGTAGATCTAGGTCTGAAAAGGATTGTGTATTTCTGAGGAGCCACTTACAAGCAACGATGCCTATCGAGTGTACTCCATCCTTTTATAATAAACGGTTAAGTGTTTCCCTAGTTTTGGTTTGCTCCGCACTCTTCTTTCTATTTCTTCGGAGATGAATAAAATCGCATTCAAATCTAGGGGAATGGTAGTTTAATTCTGTATTGTAACATCTGATGCAGCTATTTAGCTCATTTATTTGAATATTTAAATTTGTATCATTAATTGATTCCCAGTCAGTGGCATTTCTAGCTTTGTTCCAGAATTTGGTAAAGATTGGTGGTATTTCTAGTATACCTATGTCTATAATGTATCTCTTTAAGAGTCTCTAGACTTGGTTGTATATGCTCTATGAGATCTGTAGAACTCTAAAAAATAGGATAGATACATTTTATTTTACCTTTTTAGTTGCGTCACATGTAAAATACCAAAACAATACTAGGGTTGGTACCTTGTATCTGATGGTTTCGATATTATCAACTAAATATTTAATTCCGTTAAAGGTATTTCGTCCACTCGCTGTCCACCAGATTATTTCTAGGTTATCTAAAAACATTTTATCATGTTCTGCTTTTAGATAGTTTCCTTTGCTGTCACTTAAAATAACTACCCTGTTATACCTTGTTAATCTTGGGTTTGCTGATGCTTTATCAATGAATTTGCATTATTTCTTTTTTATTTCAAGATTGTCCATGTGTTGAATGTTTTATACTAATTAGATAATATTCTTTGTATAACAGTTAATCACATCTGTCTATGGTGAAATAATTGTTTCAGATTCTTAAGTTTAATTTGCTTTTATCCTATCATATTACTGAAAAGTTAATACTGAAGCGTTATAATTTATATAATTATTTCTTTGTGTACTGCAGTCAGTCACACATTTGAATAATTATAGTCCTGTCTAAGATTTTATTAATTTCCTTCCTTTTCTTTTCTTTTTTCTTTTCTTACCAAAAATTGTAACTATTGTAATGTTTTATCTTCCTTATGTGGGATAGCACTGGTTACCGATATAGTTCATATAAGGTTGTGTACTGCAGTCAGTCACACTTCTTACAGTATTGGAATCTTGTTGGATGGTAACTTTTTTTTTTTTTTTTCAAATCGATTGTTATCCCGAGAGCTCTTTTCGGGTGTGAATTGTTACAGTCGCTGTCTGATCGGGATATGTTGACAATGGAGAGATTGCACAGACTTTGTTTAAAGCAAATTCAGGGTTTACAAATTTGATCAAGAACAGATATTGTTCTTGGTCTTATTTGTGCTCTTCCTATTGAAGCTGAAATAAAGAAGAGAAAACTCACCTTTCTTGGTCAGCTTTGTCGTTTGGAGAGGGACTGTCTCTTTTCCTTTGTCAATAGTATTTCCGATACCGGGTTTGTTTCTGATATTGTGTATATTATACGCATGTATAACATTTACAATGTGTTACAAGATTACATTGATTATTGTGTCTTTCCAAGTAAATATATTTGGAAACATTTTATTGATACAAAAGTATCAAATTATTATATCGGCGAATGGAATGTAAGAACATCAACAGCGCAGTTTGTTTTATATAGACTATTACAGAAACGATTCTCAATCAGTCCAGTACGGGATTATGCTAAACGTAATCCGAATATGCTTTGTGCTTGTTTTTCCATCGCTCAGCTAATTGCATGTACGGCTTATATAGAGTGTTCTCAGTGTACACGAAATGGCTGTAGCGATGTTAGAACAAGTCTAACGGAGCATATCTTGATAAACTGTAAAAGTGTACGATCATGTACTGTGTCCTTTCAGCACAGAACTTTATTCAAGTTTGGTAGAACAGTTTACAACTTATTAGTGCCTTTCAATGATTTTGTTGCTGCCTTGTTCGGTTT
>JASEVX010000001.1:18345529-18476320 GCA_031761405.1 Serripes groenlandicus
TAAACTTTGTCAGAATATTTGTCTTTGTGATATCTAGGCTAAGTTCGACTATGGGGCAGGTCAGGTAAAAAACTAGGTCAGTATGCGAAATTATAGAACAATCTTGTTAACACTATAGAGATATTTTACTTGAGCAGCTTTAAATTTTGTCAGAAAGTTTGTCTTGATGATTGATATCTAGGCCAAGTATGAAATGGGTCATGTGGGGTGAAAAACTTGGGCACACGGTCAAATTGAAGGAAATTCTTGTTCACACTCTGGAAGGTGCATTTTGGGCTTGAGCATGTTGAAACTTTGTCAGAATATTTGTCTTGATGATATCTAGGTTATTGAATATGAGTCATGTCCGGTCATAAACTAGGTCACTAGGCAATATTGTAGAAAAACTAGAAATTAAATAAAATGAAAAGAATGGCAGGTTATGGCAAGCTGCCAAATAATGTCTATGCCAACATAAAAATAGTTCAAATCAATAAGTGTAGAACACGCACATAATTTCATTTACAGTTGTGTTGAGAAGTATTTACATTTCTTTGTCACATTCGTTAACAATCAATAAGCTTTGTCAGAAAAAGCTTCCAGTCAACAAACATTGCCGCCAGGCAAATACCTCATATTGCCATTGGCGCTGAAAGAGTTAAGTCTTAAATATCTAATTTCAGGTGAGCGATCCAGGGCCTCATGGCCCTTTTGTTTTTCATATATTCTATGTTTATTTAATATTTGTTTACTGTAGGGGTGTATCTGTAAAAGTAACTGAAAACAAAGTTAACTACATCAGTATATTGGGGAAAGTCTTTCAAGAATTTTTATAAAGTTCTAAAGGCCTCACTGAAATGGAAAAGTCCAGAATGAGTAAAACAATAGATAAATTAGAGCCAAGAGAAGGTAAGATTATCATACCATCTTTTCTATTCACAGCATTCAATGATCAAGAACTCGTTTGCTAAATGTGAGTGTATATATGCACAGCTAAATAAAGCAGCTTCTGATTGCAAATAGTTAACATTGAAACAATGAGAGAAAAGTGCTATTGTGGAAATCAGTAGCATCTTAGTACCTTTTCCCACACGTAACAAATATGTAGTGTGCAACTGCGAGTATGGAAAAACTGGAATAAATGCAAATGAATCTGATCTGTTTTATTTTGCCTTTAATCCTTTCCCACATATCAACACATTTTGATGCCTCTGCAGCAAATGACTTTTGCAAACATTGTGGCAAAAGGAAAATTGCTGATGATGAGCAATTTCTCCTTTTACTTCCAGGTTTTAAACATTATTCATTATCTTTACTTTCATTTATAGAGATTTTTCATGACTAGATCATAATGTTTTTAAAGTCGTCTGCTGCAGATTTATTGTATGTGGGAAAGGGTACATACAACAAATCTGTTGCAGACAACTTCGAAAAATCTTGACCAAACATGAAAAGTCTCTAAAAATGAAAGAATAATTACTGAAAAGAGTTGAAAACATGTGGCAAAAGGAGAAATTGGTTATGTTGAGTTATTTCTTCTTTCGCCACAATGTTTTCAAAGGTCGTTTGCTAAAGAGGCATCAATACTGGTCTGTATGTGGGAAAGGGTTAAGTAATAAATCATTATTATACAGACTCAATAATTTTCAATTTATGCCTCAAAAGTTGAATTACCTCACTATGCTTGCACCATATAACCTGCATTTGACGTGTCTGCAGCAGACAACTTTTGAATACAATACGGAAAAGAAGATATTCCTTTTCTCTTCTTTCATTGTTAAATGGCAAAATTTCTCCTTTTGCCACAATGATTTCAAAAGTTGTCTGCTGCAGAGACGTCGAAAAGGTTAGAAACAATTTCTCCTTTTTCCACAAGGATTTAAAAAGTTGTCTGCTGCAGAGACGTCGAAAAGGTTAGGAACAATTTCTCCTTTTTCCACAAGGATTTGAAAAAAAAAACGTCTGCTGCAGATACATCAGAATGCCTTTGAACATAGGAAATGTTTGAAAATATGTGTTCAATAATTTCTCAAATAGTTGCAGTCGATTCAGACTTTTAAGCTGAGATTGGGAAGCTGTCCCCTACCTGTCAATCATATTTACAAAAACTGGTGCAGAAACTAAGAAAAGGAGAAGGTGAGTAACACATTAATTCATACCCAGTGTCACATACAACAAATCTGCAGCAGACAACTTTGACGATCTTGGCAAAACTATGAAAATATCTATATATGAAAATATAATTATTGAAAAGGGTTGAAAATATTGTGGCAAAATGATAAATTGCTCATTACGTGTAAGTTTTTTTATTTTGCCACAATGTTCTCAAAGTTTGTCTGCTGCAGAGGCGTCAAAAAACGTCTGTATGTGGGAAAGGGTTAACTCTTAACCTCTGTCACATACAACAAATCCGCAGTAGACGACATTGAAAATATCCTGGCAAACCTTTTTAAAAAATCGCCATAAATGGAAGTTAAATTATTAAGTAGAGTTGAAAATATGGTGTCATTATGCCTCAATGTTTTTCCAAAGTCGTCTGGCTGCGGATGCGTCAGAATGTGTTTACAAGTGGGAAAGGACATACAAACGCTTTTTGATGCCTCGCAGCAGACGGCTTTTTATTTTGTTTGTGATTTTTTTTTCAAATAATGTAATTCCAACTAGATCTTTGTTTGCTGCAGCATCAGAAAAGGAGAAAAAGGAAAAACTTTTTAAAAGTATTTTTGTCTCCAAAAGTACAGGCCCAATTTGAAAATTATTTTGCACAAATATTCTTTGGGTGACCCACTACTAAGATCTGATCCATTGAAAAAACATGGCCACCAGGGGTGGAGCTTGTTTTCCTTATATGTAAATATAGTGAAAACTTGAAAAATCTTCTTGTCCAAAAGTACTGGCCCGATTTGAAAGTAATTTGGCTTAACTGTTCCTTGGGTTACCCTCTACTAAGATTGTTCAAATTATTCCGATACGTTGAAAAACATGGCCCGCTAGGGGGCGGGGAATATTTTTCTTATATGTATATATTGTGAACTTAAACAATCTTCTTGTACAATAACGTATGGCCAATTAGAAAACAAATTTGGCACAAATGTTCATTGGGTAAACATCATCCTCTATTGTTCAAATTGTTCTGATTTATAGAAAAACATGGCCACCAGGGGTTGGACTTACTTTTCCTTATATGTATATGATGGGGCGGGGGGCGGAGGGCGTTGCTTGTTTTCCTTGTATGTACAGCGTAAGAACATTGAAAAATTTGATTTATATTAAATCAGGTGAGCAATTTAGGACCATCATGGTCCTCTTGTTTTAAGCTTAATGTTGGTTTTATAATGAATGGAAAATAAATATTTCAAAACCTTTTATTTGCTGCCTGTAAATTTCAGCCATTTTAAAAACAGATAAAGATGGGAATCTGATCATTGGGAACCAAGTACAGTAAGTACAGAGAGGCTGAGAGAACCCGAGAAAGCTACTAGAGTCAAAATCTGACCAATGTCTTTTCAGTCAGAAAATGATATATACAATATATTTATGGCAATGTACTTAACCCTTTCCCACATACACCACATCTGCAGAAGTCAACTTTGATAGGTCGGAACTATGAAAAAGCTTTAAAAATGAAAGTATAGTAAATGAATAGATTTGAAAACATTGTGGCAAAAGGAGAAATTGCTCACTGTGAGTAATTTCTCCTTTTGCCTCAATGTTTTCAAATGGTGTCCCCTGCAGCTGTTTAAAAACACATATACATGTAGGAAAGGATTAACCTATCGATGAGTTATTGAAAACAGTTTGGATAACTTGACTGATTCCCACAGGAACATTGACATCATTTACTTAAAATGAGGTCATGCACATGAAACCCAAACTTGTCGTTTCCCCATAATTTCTACCTTATGACCAAATCAATTTTATTATCCCCCGCTTTTTCGAAGAAAAAAAGGGGGGTTATTAATTTCGGTTTGTCCGTCCGTCCGTCTGTCCGTCTGTCCGTCTGTCCGTCCGTCACACTTCGTTTCCGTGCAATAACTGCCGCAAATGTGAACCGTTTCTTTTCAAACTTGGTAACAAGGTTAAATGCCTTAACGGCTAGGCCAAGTTCGAATATCACTTTCGGCGGACTTTATTTGGTGGAGTTATGGCCCCTTATTTAACAAAATATGTTGTTTCTTGCCGTTTCCGTGCAATAACTGCCACAAATGTGAACCTTTTTTTTTCAAACTTGGTAACAACGTTAAATGCCTTAAGGGCTAGGCCAAGTTTGAATATCACTTTCGGCGGACTTTATTTGGTGGAGTTATGGCCCCTTATTTAACAAAATATGTTGTTTCTTGCCGTTTCCGTGCAATAACTGCCACAAATGTGAACCTTTTTTTTTCAAACTTGGTAACAAGGTTAAATGCCTTAAGGGCTAGGCCAAGTTCGATCGTCACTTTCGGCGGACTTTATTTAGTGGAGTTATGGCCCCTTATTTAACACAAAATGTCGTTTCTTGCTGTTTCCGTGCAATAACTGCCACAAATGTGAACCGTTTTTTTTTTCAAAATTGGTTACAAGGTTAAATGCCTTAAGGGCTAGGCCAAGCTCGATCGTCACTTTCGGTGGACTTTATTTAGTGGAGTTATGGCCCCTTATTTAACAAAAAATGTCGTTTCTTGCTGTTTCCGTGCAATAACTGCCACAAATGTGAACCGTTTTTTTTTTCAAACTTGGTAACAAGGTTAAATGCCTTAAAGGCTAGGCCTAGTTCGATCGTCACTTTCGGCGGACTTTATTCGGTGGAGTTATGGCCCCTTATTTAACAAAAAAAGTCGTTTCTTGCTGTTTCCGTGCAATAACTGCCACAAACTTGGTAACAACCTAGGCCAAATTCGTTTAATTTACCCTGTAATACATGTTCAATAAAAAGTCTACTGACATGTTTAAACCTAACCTCAACATTTTCCTACTATATTACCTGCAAGCGGGGGATATAAATTTCATGAATTTGCTTGTTTGTAACTGTCTTGTGGCAAGCTACAGCTGCATGCTTTCCTGTATTATCTGACTGTTCATTCTTCAGCATGTCCATCATTCTGATTATTCCATTTGTCTGTCCGTCCGTCTATCCATCCATCAAAGCAATATCTGAGACATTGTAAGTAGGAATTGATTAAAATATTACAGAAAAATAACCATTATTAGGGAATGTAACCCTACAAGTTTTGCTATATTTACCAGAGAATCTAGAGAGTTTTGGCAGGGATATCAATTATAGCCTCATTCTCACTGTCCCGGTTCTGGTCCTTGAATCTCCCGGTGTGAAATTGCCAATATACCGGCATGATCTGGGACATATTTTGCCAAAAATTAATTCTCACATTGCCGTAGTTGTACTAGGGGGCCCCGGTTTAGGTGCCAGATGTCCCTGTTTGATCCTGGATTACCCTGGTTAGTTCCCGGTTGGGAACGATTCATTTAAGGTGTCTTGCCAGGGTGTTTCCTGGTCCATTCTGGTATAACCTTGTGTGACACAGGTCAAATGTTCCGGTTGCCGCCGGTCCAACCAAATATAGCCCCGGTCATACTCTTGTGGAGCCCAAGTGGCACCCAGGTGGACCCTCTGGTAACCAGAAAGTATATACACCGGGATAAGTGCAGATCATCCCCAGATTACCACGGAATATCACGGTAGAGTCACAATAGAGACCCGGCACTGCACAGGCATATATTGGCATTGTGCTAGAAATACTCAAATCACTGCGGGTCTTCACCCGCTGTCGCTACACATTTTTTAAATGTCCGGGACAGTCTGACGGAACGAGCCGGAACAAGTGGGTTCATTACAGATCATCCAAAACTTCTACGGTGCTGTGGGGTTGTCATCCCATTCTGACAAGGTTTCTCCCGAACCACCAACCAGGACGTACTGGGGTACCAATCCGGGGCAGTTAGAATGTGGCTTTAACTCTTATCCACACACAGTCACTTTTTGACGCCTCTGCAGCAGACAAACTTGGAAAACATTGTGCTAAAAAAAGTTATTGCTCTTAATGAGTATTTGCTCCTTTAGAACAATGTTTTCAATTTTCTTCAATAATTGCTCTTTTAGTTATAGAGGGTTTCCATATGTTTAAATAAATATTTTCAAAGTCTTCTGCTGCTGATTTTTAGCTCACCTCACCAGAGCACGAAGTGCTCAAGGCGAGTGTTTATGGTCGCCTTTTCTCCGTCGTCCCTCGTTCACCCATCATCAATGATTTGCTTGTTTGAAAACACTCTAAAGGCGACTATTATCATCTAAGCTTCATGAAACTTATTCAGTTTGTATATCTTGCTGCTTTAGAATATAGGTCATGTCGGCTCAAAAACTACTCACTAGGCCAAATAGAAGGACAATCTTGTTAACACTCTGGAGGCCGCATTTTTAATTTGAGCATGTTGAAAAAACTAGGTCACTAGATCAAATTGAAGGAAAATCTTGTTAACACACTCATATTTGACTCTACAACTAGGTCACTATGCCAAATTTAAGGCAAATCTGTTCACCACTCTGGAGACTGCATTTTTTAAATCTTTTCAACACGCTGGAGACTGCATTTTTATTTCAGCACTTTGAGACTTTGTCATGTGTTTTGCATTAGAAATCTTATTGCATAACTCAGGTGAACGATCTAGGGCCATCATGGGCCTCTTATTTCTTTGTTGGAAAGAGTTAATGTATTTGCATGTTATATTTGATATTCAAATATGTATAGGAAATAAGATTTATTTGATACAGAGTGTATTTCAACTTTTCAGAAAGATACCCTGTAGAAAGAAAGCTCCATCCTCTCATCATGAAATTGTTGTACCTAAATCCGAGGCAGATAAGAAGCGACTAGTTCAAAAATGCCTCAAGTTATTTGATTGTGTCAAAAATAATAAAAACTTACGAGGTGTTTTGTTGGATCACCTCAAGGTAATGATCTTGCATGTTGATTTTAAAAGATCTCTCATAGTTTTGACTAGGTGTTTTAAAAGTCGTCTGCTGCAGATTTGTTGTATTTGGGAAAGGTGTATGGTTAATGAGTCTTTTGATGCAATATTAAGCATTTTAGTTAAAAGAGAATTTGCTCATTAATTATTTCAACTCTTTTCAATACCTTTACTTTCATTTATAGTGTTTCCATATTTTTGCTTAGTTGTTTTAAACGTTTACCTCTACCCAAATAACAAACATGAAGCAAATGACTTTGAAAACATCTAGGTAAAATATTGAGCATCTCTATAAGGGAAAATTTAATAATTGAAAAGATTAGAAAACATTAACAGCAATTTGCCTTTGGCCAAAACGTATTTAAAGTTTGTCTTCTGCAGGGACATTGGAAAGGGTTAAAGTGTGTACATTTCTATTTCGAGAGAAATATTAAAATAGACAAAGAAAGGACACATTTTTCTTTCACCATATTTAGATTCGTTTAAAAGAGGGGGAGTACCGAGAGGGTACAAGCTTTGAGTATACACGGACCAATCAAATACTCGGGCGTGGCTGGTATGGAGGAGACATCATTGTCGTGAAGGACAACAACACAGGAGAAATTCATGCACTGAAAATTGTAAGCACGGTATATTCAAACCTTTCCCACATACAACAAATCTGCAGCAGAATAAAGTTAAAACATTGTGGCAAAAAGAGAAATTACTCATCATATGTAATTCCTTCTTTTGCCATAATGTTTTCAAAAGTCAACTGCAGCAGGGGTTCAGAAAGCGTTTTCTGTTTTGGTCAACCTTTCTATATAATGGCTTTACAATTCGAGGGGGTTCGGGGGGGAGGTATTATTTACATAGACAAAGAAGGAAAAATGTTTTCATAAAATAAATTTTCTCATAAAATTTCCCCCCTTGTTTTCGAATCCTAGATTGAACACTGGTCTTTAAAAGTCTTTAAAAATTGTTTCTTGACTAGAGTGGTGATACTTAACACATGTAATGACATTGACTAAAGGAAAAACCTCAATTGATTTTCACATTAACGTCAATAGGTTGAAGTATTCACAGCCTTATCACAAGCTTACTGCCTTTGGAAGGCATATCCAGTCTCAAAGTTGGCTTTTCTTTGAAGCTGGAGAGGTGATACATCATACATGTAACATGAACCATGTTAGTTCTTGTACCTAGATTAATTGATTTAGAAGTTAAAAGCTCACAATGCACATCGCTCTCTCTGTCTGTCTGTGTGTCTGTCTGTCTGTCTGTATGTCTGTCTCTGTCTCTCTTTCTCTCTTTTCTATCTCTCTCTCTCTCTGTCTGTCTGTTTGTTTGTCTGTCTGTCTGTCTGTCTGTCTGTCTGTCTGTCTGTCTGTCTGTCTGTCTGTCTGTCTGTCTCTGTCTCTGTCTGTCTGTCTCTGTCTCTGTCTCTCTGTCTCTCTGTCTCTCTGTCTCTGTCTCTGTCTCTCTCTCTCTCTCTCTCTCTCTCTCTCTCTCTCTCTCTCTCTCTCTCTCTCTCTCTCTCTCTCTCTCTCTCTCTCTCTCTCTCTCTCTCTCTCTCTCTCTCTCTCTCTCTCTCTCTCTCTCTATATATATATATATCACTGTCATTAAAGTATACTCAATGATTAGAGTTGGAAAACATTGTGGCAAATGGAGAAATTGCTCTTTACGAGCAATTTCTCCTTTTGCCACACTGTTTTCATTAACCGCCTGCTGCTTATGCGTCGAATCATGTCTGTAGGTGGGTAAAGGTTACTAGATATACTTGTATTTTGTTCTTACAGATTAATATCACCGATTATCATAGGGATGAGATAGAGTGTTGGTTGGACCTGTCAGACTCAGGTTATGTTCCGAAGTTATACCTCTTCCAAATGAAAGACAAAACGGTTGAGTTTCACATGGAAATTCTGTGCGAAGGTAACTATCCTATATTTAGCTCATCTGTTTTTCAAAGAAAAACGTCTGGCTATTGTGATACCCTTGGCGGCTTCGTCATCGTCGTCTGCCTCATCACAAAATGCAGAGACATATATAAATGTGTTTATATGTCTCTGCAAAATGTTAACCTTAACTCAAAAAAAGTTCGATATATTATCAAATGAAATTTAATAATTAATCAGTAATGCCCCTGTTTTTACTTAGAAAAAATAGACAAACGTAGGCGTTCGCTCCGTAGCACTCTTGTTACTGGACAGTACTCTTTTCTCTATGAATACTCATGAGCTATCTATTGCTCCTTTTTTGGAGAGACATTGAAATTGGTAATCATTAATCCTCTTCAACATACAATTAATCTGCAGCAGATCACTATGAAAATATCTCTGCAAAAATATGGAAAATCTATATAAATAAAGTTATTTATTATTGAGTTCTGTTAAAAAAGCATTATTGCAAATCGAGAAATTGCTTATTATGCACAATTTCAAAGTGTCGTGGAACTATTAAATACAGAAATAATTTTTTTATTTATGTAACCCCTTGTCTCAGTTTGCCTCAAGGCAATTGAAATGAGAAAAATCTCTATTTAAAAATGTACATCAATTTTGTGATGCCTTTTTCAGTCCCACAATCTTACTAAATAATTTCATATTGAAATAAAAATATGAATTTATTCAAATTAGACTTATGTAATTACTATTTATCCATCATATTATTGTCTTGACCATTTCTGCATAACAAAGTTGTGGATAACAACCGTAAGCTGAATATGCTTAAGTTGAAATCCAAATTCCTGCTCTGATCTGCTAAAAGTATTAGTCATCATGAGCAATTTCACCTTTTGCCAAAATATTTTAACAAGTCTTCTGCTTCAGAGCATCTGTATGTGGGAAAAGGTTAAATAGATTGATTGATTGGTGTTTTACACTGCTTTCAAAAAAAAAAAATCTGACACCAGCCAGTCATTTGCATTGCTAACCAACCCTACAATCCAAAGCACCAAGGAAGGCAGCCGTTACCACCATATTTAAAGTCTTTGTTATGACCCTGCCGGGGATCGAGCTCATGACCTCCAGCACCCAAGGTGGACACTCTACCACTACATCACCGAGGCGGTTTGGAAAGGGTTAAAAGAAGATTTCTTTTTCTATTCCAGCTCATACCATGCAAAGCATAATTGAAAGTCTTCTCCACAATGGTCATCTCCATAAGCTAGACCCATCTCTTCGCAAAGCGCTTGCATTATATATTTTAATTGGAAGCCTAGAAGCTGAGTCAGCAATGAATGGACACAATTGGGTCCACAAAGACTTGCATGGTAATGAAAAGCCTTTCTTTTGTTCCAAACTGTGCAAGGAAGGGCGCATTCAGTTTAACTTTTCCTGAATGTTATGCCATGCCCAAAGGTATTTCAAACCTTGCCTATATGCAGACACTTTCTGATGCCTCTGCAGCATATGACTTTTGAGAAAACACTTTGGGAAAATGAAAAATCCAACCTGTGTTTAAAGACCACCCATGAGAAGAGAACAATATTGTCTTTGTTCACAGGTGGTCTTTAATTGCAGGGTCATTTATGCAGAACATTAGTAATTTGGAAATTAAAAGTGTGGCTGCTTTAGACAGGGAATTACTATACAAGGGTGGCTTTTTCACAAGTTTGACTTTACATTAGCCTCCTTTTTAAAGATACATGAATATTCATAAGGACATATTTAAGAAGTGTCTTGTGCCTCATGCATTTTCACTTAAATGACACAGGAAACATAATTCATTGATTAGTTATCCCTTTCCCACATACAGCATATCTACAGCAGATGACTTAGCCCCTACCTGCTATTTTTGAAAAATTGTTTAACCATTTCTCATATTCAACAAATCTGCAACAGACCACATATGTACCTGCACATTTTCAAGCACAAACACATGCACATTTTCACATGCAATTACAGATTAGTATTTCGTATGTGACTAGGTCAAATACGGTACCAAATATAGTAAATGGACGTCACTGAAATATGATATGGCGTCATTGTAATATGATATGACGTCAATGAAATGATAGGACGTCAATGAAATATGATATGACGTCACTGAAATATGATGTGACGTCACTGAAATATGCCATGACGTCATTAAAATATATTTTCATGTTATTCAAAATGCGGTAGTGAGACATAATTCACACGCCCTTTATTAATTTTATTTAATGTGTTATTTGGTTGTTCAAAATGTTTAAATGTTTTAAATACTTGTCTGTGCAATAATTATGATAATAAATCTTTCTTTTTTAACAGAAGGTAATATCATGCTTCAAAAATCAGAAGAAGAAAAGCCAAAGGTGAAATTCCTTGACTTCGGTCGTTCATCGAAGTACGATGATCCGGTCGACACACAGGGGTTTAGATCAGACATTCGTAACATTTTAGGCATGTGTTGTTCAATCTTTGGCGGCCGAAAAATTAACAATTTTCATCAACTAGATTGGGTATCTGAAATTGATAATGTGAGTACCCTGTATATTGAATTTAACAAATTTGTAGCAGACGACTTCAAAAACATATAGGTATATAAATATTTTAATCTCTATCAATGAAAGTATTATTATTGAGTAGAATTAAAAACATTGTGGCAAGAGAAGAAATTGCTCATCATAAGGAATTTCGCCTATTGCCATAATGTTTTTAGCTCAACTGTGCACGAATTGCTCAATGTGAGCTATTGTGATCACGTTATGTCCGCCGTCCGTCCGTCGTGTGTCGTCCGTCGTGCGTCGTCAACAATTGCCTTATTAACACTCTACAGGCTTCAATTTGCTTCTGATCTTCATAAAAGTTTATCAGAACATCCATATCCATCAAATCTTGGACAAGTATATAAATGGGCCATATGTTAACATTCCAGAAGTCCATTTTTAACTTCAGCATGTTATAACTTTATCAGTATGTTTTTCTTGATGATATATAGGTCAAGTTCGAATATGGGTCATGTTGTGTCAAGAAGTAGGTCACTAGGTAAAATTGAAGGAAAATCGTGTTAACACTCTTGAGGTCGCATGTTTTGCTTCAGCAGTTTTGAATTATGTAGGAATGTTTGGCTGAATGTTATATAGGTCATATTGGGTCATAAACTAGGTCACTAGGCCAAATTGAAGGGAAGTATTGTTAACACTCTGGATGATGAATCTTTAACTTGAGCATGTTGAAACTTTATCAGAATGTTTGCTTGATGATATGAAGGCCAAGTTTGAATATTGGTAATGTCTGTTTAAAAACTCGGTCACTAGGCCAAATTGAAACAAAATCTTCATCTGACAGAAGAGACATTTAACAGGATATCACGCAAAGAATCCAGATAAAATTCAAGTCCAACTGTATTTAAATGAACCCCATCAGTCCTAAAAAAGCCTTCATTTGCCTTGATATCAATAGACACTGATTCATGAGGACCAGTTTGTTTAACCAATTGCCTCCCATGTCTATTTACTCGGTGCCTCTTCTTATCGTAGTTTGCCACGACTCTCCGCTGCACCACTCACGACGTGGTAAAATGTCCACACAGATAAACTTTGCATTTTGAAATGCTTCCCTAAAGTACCTTACCTCCCTACTTATTAGGAATTATATACGATTGTTTATCCTTGGTATGTGACAGGCCTTCCAAACGACATTAAGTTACAGTTAGGCACATAATCATATCTGATTTAGATGATTATTTGTTTATAATGTCTACCACTGCAAAGTTAATGCAGTTAAATTTTATTTTCTTATTTCTGAATTCATCAACCCAAATAAATAATGCCACCACAATGGGAAACAGTTCTAAAACCGTAATATCTTTTGTAAATCACATAGAATTCCATTTATTAGTCCATTTATCATTGCACCAATGACCCTTGAAATATATCCCGAAATCATGATTAGCACTCCAAGCACTGTCAGTGAAAAGTTCTAGATCATCCTTTGAGACCCCAAAACTATCGTGGAATAAGGAAATTCCATTATGGAGTTGAAAGAAGCATAACCACATGTGCAAATCCTTTCTAATGCCCTTATTAATACATATTTCGTGATATGGTTTGATCTAACCACAAGTTGAGTTAATCAAGCGCCTGCAAAAGGGTCTACCCATAGGAATTGACCGGCAATAGAAATTTAACAATCCAATTAGTGACTGCATCTCTTTTAATATTGATTTTGGCTTTGCTAATACTTGTTTTATTTCTTTAAGCACAGTTTGAAAATGTTCTAATGGAATTGTTACCGTCATATCAATTGAATTAAGCTCTAAGCCCTTCAGTCTTTTCTTGTGCTATAGGGACATCTATGTTGAATGTTTGTATCTCCTCCCTTTTTGGGTTCAAGAATTAGAGGTGATACTATTAAATAAGTGAATGTTTTTTCTGAGAAAGGGCCCGCAATCCTGCCTTCTGAAAGCTCAGTGATAATTTTTAGCTCCACTGGCTGAAAACAAGTCGAACTTATTTCGTGGCCAACTGTCCGTCGTGTGTCCATGCTTGCGTCTGTGCGTGCGTCAACTTTTTGCTTGGCCAATTGGGATGAAACTTCATAGGGAGCATCCTCTCTCAATGTCCTCTCCTAAATTTCTTCGAAGTGTATGGATACATACACAATTCTGGTTTCCATGGCAACCGAAAGAAACAACTTTAAAAATCTTCTACTCTTAAACTGGTTGGTCGATTTCAAAATAATTTTGTAGAAATGTTCCTTCGATGACCCTCTATCAGATTCCTTCAAGCCATGTTGATTGGTTGAAAAACATTACCACCAGGGGGCGGGGCTATTTTGCCTAATATGGCTATAGTGAAAACTTAAAAAATCTTCTCGGACGAAAGTATCTGGCCGATTTTCAAATAATTTTGTAGAGATGTTCCTTTGGTCACTCGCTATCAGATTCCACCAAGCCATTTGATTGGTCTTAAAATATGGCTGCCAGGGGGCGGAGCTGTTAGCCTTATATTGGCTTTAGTGAAAACTTTAAAAATCTTCTCCTCCTAAACTATTTTCATTTTTCTTTTAGAAATGTTCCTTGGGTGAAACACTACGATATTCCTTCAAAACATGGCCACCAGGGGGTGGGGCTGTTTGGTGATTTAATTTTTGCCTAATGACAGTTGAGCCATACTGGCCCTCTTGGGCCTCTTGTTTCTTCCAATACGTCCAAATTAGCAATAGCTGAACGTAAGTCCAATTCAATATGATCATACTATTTTGCCTATTTGCAACATTGTAACTTTTATTGGTGATTTTGCTAAGTCAAATAAGTTGTTGTTACAAATTATACTTTGTAACCTACTGCCTACCTCCCCTGTTGAAGCTTCTCTACGGCCTCGAAAATTGTTACGGTATTGAAAGGGGTGATCTTTAGGTTTGTAGAACGCGACTGCTGAACTTTGAGGAGCTATGACAGGCAATCTAGGATTGTTGCTGAAGCAATTTTGACTGGGTGAGCACCTCCACATTTTGAGCAAGCATGATCAAATTTACAGCTTGACCATTTACACACGCCAGTATTGAAGTCCCTACAAGTATATTGAAACTGTTGGTAGTGTGACTTGGCAGGTGTATACTCACTTGGATTTTTAACTTGCATACACCTCCACCATAAATCATTATTGATTTGTGACCAATGTGTATGATTCAAGGCCTGGCGTAGCCTAAATTACTTGTCATAAACCTTCCAGGATTTTTTCCCCCTGATTTCTTGCACATTCACGAATATTATACATGAAATGAAGAATCTCATTTGTTTTCCCTGGATTAGCGGTCAAGTAAATTGATGAAAAAAACATGATGAATGCATCTGTCCACTTTTCAATGGATGTTATCTTATCTTTGCACTGCCGCTGGCGTGCTTCGATTTGGCCATTAGCAGATAATTTAAGAATACTGCCACTGCAAAACTCTGCAAGGTCGACTGCACCTTTCAACAATAGAGCAAGATTTATGTACTCTCCCTGACATATTTGAAGCTGGCGGGATGTTGGAATATGGGATGCCAGGTCATCGTTAGGTAGTCTTATAGGCGATATTTGGTCATTTGCCCGGGTCTGACTTGTTTGTGTTGCTGTCCATGGCCTGATAACTACGAACTTTGAGAAGTTTCATGTTAGTTGCAACTTTCGTTTGAATGTGCTTCATTACTTACCAATTCAGATTCGCCACCACACCCGGTACTTGTGGACAATATTTGATGCTCTAATAATCTCCTCAAAATCAATAATATTACATGTGATTTTGTCATTACCTGGTCCTGTCTAATCCATGTTTTCTAATTCAACATCATCAACTTCCAACCTCCTGCGCTTAGTACCTCTTCAAGTTATGATTATGTACTTTGTTGGTGGGTGTCTAAGCTAAATAGGCTGCACAAATTTCCAGATTATTCAGATTTTAAATCTCCACTTAAAATTTGCATGTATGTTTTGAGAGAATTTACAGGAAGAGGACGTACTACATGTCATTTGGTTCCCATCTACTTTTGTGTTTTCCAAGAATTACAATTGAGAACTGGAACCAGTCCTTGCTTGACCAGTGGACCAAATGATTGGTTACCAGTAAACAAGATGAGGAAAAACTTTGGCAGAAAATTCTTGCAAAAATAAATGTCATTATTCTAAGTGTAACATAATGAATATTTTATTATGTGTTCTTCCAGCAACTACCAGTGATGTCGGTCACGAATAAATATGAAGTTCGAAATTTGGTTAAGTTAGCAATGAATGTTGTGCATCCAGCTGATGTCATGGATTATCGAATAAAGGTGAAAAAAATGTTTCATAAAGGTATGTTAAATACTTTTCTTTTAAACTATTCTCACATACAGTAAATCTTCAGCACACAACTTTGAAAACATCTAGGCAACATTATGAAAATCTCTATGAATGAAAGTATTTTTAGCTCGTCTGTTTTTCGAAGAAAAAGAGTCTGGCTATTGTGATACCCTTGGTGTTGTCGTCTGTTTCACAAAACTTTAACCTTACCTCATAATTCTAAAACCGTTCAACATTTTTAAAAGAAACTTGGTACACATGTTTCTAGGAACAATACGTATGTCTATACCAAGTCACATAACTATGGCTTTAATAATTATTCATTAATGCCCCTTTTTCGACTGAAAAAAACAAAAACAGACGAGCCTTGGCGTTTGCTTTATGGCACTCTAGTTATAGAATGCTGTGAAAAATATTGTGGCAAAAGGAGAAATTCCTCATTATGAGCAGATTTTCCTTTTGCCGCAATGTTTTCAAAAGTCATCTGCTACATATGTGTCAAAAAGTGTCTATACATGGGAAAGGGTTAAACCCTTCCATGACATAGATAAAATTTGACACATTTGCGACAGATGAATTCTGCAATTTTTATGTTGTTCATGATTATATTCAAAATGATTTGATGTACAGTTCGTTTCCATGAAATCTTCTTAGAATATTTATTTGCATGGATAGTAGTACACCATCCGTGTGCTGTTGCCATCCACTTTGTAACATTATGTTTTGTGTTGTGTATGTCTTCAAAAGTGAGCGATTCTTTCGTTTTGCTGGGATTTTACGCCGTTTTCAACATTATTTCAGTTATATCACAGCAAAAGTTCATTTATTCACGATCCCTCGTAAATAAACCAGTACTAGGCTAGGAAATGTACCTTGCCCAAGAGCACTCAACCATGACCAGAGCTCTGCAACTTGAGATCGTACCCGGGCGCCCGGTTCCGAATCCCCTACGCTAACCACTCGGCCACGGCAGATTCCCAATTCTTTCAAGTACCCACAATAATACTGATTTTTGGAACACTAAATGTGCTAGGGTTCTTAGGAACATAGTGTTTGAAATGTCTATGTCGCAAAATTCTAGTATAACCCTTTCCATCTGGTAGACGGTTTCTGACGCCTTTTCAGCAGATGACTTTTGAATTTATTGTAGCAAAAGGGGTAATTGCTCATAATGTTTTCAACTTTATCCAATAATCGTTTATTCATTTCTTGAGTTAGTTTTTAGCTCACCTATGCACGAAGTGCAAGGTGAGCTATTCTGATCACATTTTGTCTGGCGTCCGTCCGTCGTGCGTCGTGCGTCGTGCGTCGTCAACATTTCAGCTTGTTAACACTCTACAGGCTACATTTTGAATCCAATCTTCATGAAAGTTTACCCGGCCGGGTAGCTCAGTTGGTAGCGTATCTGACTTGTGATCTGTAGGTCACGGGTTCGATACCCGGTTGAGGCGAACATTCTTTCGGGCGATTTTTCCCATTGCCTCTCACCTCTGATTTATGTGAGAAAGTAGTCAGTGGCTTCGAAAGAATGTTGTGCAAGTACTGGTGTGGGAAAGCCAGGAAAACATGGGTATGTGCACTGACCGCCGTGATATGACCAAAGCTGTTGAAAGCGGCGTTAAACTCCAAACAAACAAACAAATCATGAAAGTTTATCAGAACATTTATCTCCGTTAAATCTTAGACAAGTTCGAAACTGGGCCATATGAGGTTAAAAACTAGGTCACTAGGTCAAATTGAAGGAAAATCTTGTTAACATTCTGGAGGCCACATTTTCAGCTTGAGCATGTTGAAACTTTATCAGAATGTTGTTCACGATGATATGTAGGTCAAGTTCGAGCATGGGTCATGTCAGGTCAAAAAGTAGGTCACTAGGTCACATTGAAGGAAGACCTTGTTAACACCCTAGAGGCCGCAATTTTTGCTAGGTCATATGGGTCATACTGGGTTAAAAACTAGGTCAATAGGCCAAATTGAAGGTACTCTTGTTAACACTCTGGATACTGCATTTTTAACTTGAGCATGATAAAACTTTATCAGAATGTTTTTTATTGATAATATGTAAGTCAATTTCGATCATGGGTCATGTTGGGTCAAAAGATAGGTCACTAGGTCAAACTGAAGGAAAATCTTCTTAACAATCTAGAGGCCGCATTTTTTGCTTCAGAATTTTAAAATGTCAGAATGTTTGTCTTAAAGATATCTAGGTCAAGTTTGAATATGAGTCATATTGGGTTACTAGGTCACTAGGCCAAATTGAAGGAACATCTTGTTAATTCTGTAGAAGACGCATTTTTTTTGCTACAGCAGCTTGACATGAGAATGTTTATCTAAATTATGTCTAAGCCAAGTTCAAATATGGGTCATGTAGGGTCAAAAACTAGGTCACTAGGCCAAATTGAAGGAAAATCTTGTTAACACTTTGGATGTCGTAATTTTTGCTTTGAGCAAGTTGAAAATTTGTCAGAATGTTGTCTTGATGATATCTAGTCCATGTTGGAATATGGGTCATATCAGGTAAAATAATATAGGTCACTAGGCCAAATTGAAGGAAAATCTTGTTAACACTTTGGATGTCGCAATTTTTACTTTGAGCAAGTTGAAAATTTGTCAGAATGTTGTCTTGATGATATCTAGTCCATGTTGGAATATGGGTCATATCAGGTAAAATAATATAGATCACTAGGCCAAATGAAGGAAAATCTTGTTAACACTGTGGAGGTTGCATTCAGAATAATTGTCTTGATGTGTTTTGCATTGCAGTACATTGTATAATTAAGGTGAGCGATCCAGGGCCATCATGGCCCTCTTGTTTTCTTATTGTGTTCAAAGTTGTTTACTGCAGATTCATTATATGTGGTAGGGTTAACTTGATATGTTGCTTGTTGGCATATAAGTTGACAGCCATGTTATCAATCTTGTTAGAAAATGGACTTTTGAAATTGAGAGGGACTACTTGTTACTTTATGTATGTCGTTATTATACACATGTTGACGCATCAGCAGCTGAAAACATCCGGCAAAAGGAGTAAGTGTAATAAAATGAAAAAGCAATTTCTTCATTTGCCACAAAGTTTTCTACTCTATTCAATGATTATACTGTTTAAAGTGATGTTTTGCTTTGCTGTTTTTAAAGTCGTCTGCTGCAGATTTTGTCGTATGTGGGAAAGGGTGGTTTTGTTATATATGGGACAGAGTGGTAAAGATTTAAGAAATGTCCAACCTGTTTCAGCATTAGAAAAGATGAAGAAGACAGAGACAGATTTTCTAGAAGAAGTGGTTGAAATCTTGTTTCCTGAAGCGAAACAAAAACAGGTACAGTCAATCCTGTGTTCAAAGTTCATCCATGAGCAATGAACAATCTGGTCTTTGTTCACAGATGGTATTTAATTGCAGGTTCATTTATACAGAAGTATGGTCAATATAAACAGGGAATTGCTATACCAAGGTGGTCTTTAGCACAGGTTTGACTGGATTTTACTTTTTACTTCTCTTACCTTTTCATTTAACCCTTTTCCATGGAAAACAAATCTGAAGCAGACGACTTCGAAAACACCTATAAATGAAAAAGTATAATTATTGAAATATTGTAAATTGGTCATTATGAGCAATTTCTCCTTCGGCAACATTATGAAAAATTTCTCCTTCGGTACCATTATGAGCAATTTCTACTTCAGCAACATTATTAGCTCTACTAGCCAAAGGCCAGAAGAGCTTATGCCGTTGCGTGGTGTCCGTCGTCCGTGCGTTCGTGCGTGCGTCCGTGCGAGCGTCCGTAAACAATTGCTTGTGAACGCAATACAGTCTTCAGTTTTGATTGTATCTCGATCAAACTTATACAGTAGTTAGATATCTATGAGAGCTCGGACCCTTGCGCAAACCAGCCAGATGGTGTCCGTCGTCCGTGCGTTCGTGCGTGCGTCCGTGCGAGCGTCCGTAAACAATTGCTTGTGAACGCAATACAGTCTTCAGTTTTGATTGTATCTCGATCAAACTTATACAGTAGTTAGATATCTATGAGAGCTCGGATCCTTGCGCAAACCAGCCAGATCCGCCCATGCAAGACTTGATTATGGCCCTTGAAATTGTCAAAATTGCTATAATAGATCTTGGGAACACACTAGAGGCTCCATCTACTATCTGATCTTCACCAAACTTACACAGTAGTTAGGTATCTATGAGAGAGCTTGGTTCCTTTTGCAAACCAGCCAAATCCGGCCATGCAAGACTGGATTATGGCCCTTGAAATTGTCAGAATTGCTATAATAGAGCTTGTGAACGCGATAATGTCTTCAGTTTTGATTGTATCTCAATCAAACTTATACAGTAGTTAGATATCCATGTGAGCTAGGATCCTTTCGCAATCCAGATCCGCCCATGCAAGACTAGATTATGGTTCTTGGAATTGTCAAAAGTCTTATAATAGAGCTTGTGAACACAATAGAGGCTCCATTTAGTATTTGATCTTCACCAAAGTTACACAGTAGTTAGTCACCATGAGAGTTTGGTTCCTTTTGCAAACCAACTAGATCCGCCCATGCAAGACTGGATTATGGCCCTTGAAATCCCATCCCAGTAGAGCATAGGCCCTCATGGGCCTCTTGTTTTCAAAATGTCGTCTGCTGCAGTAGCTTCAAAATGCATCTGTAGTAGGGAAAGGGTTTAAATTGTATAGAGCACTTTGCTGCAGATAAATAAGGAAAACTTACCAGGAAAAGAAAATATACTCATAATAAAAAAAAACTCCTTTATTTTTGTAAACTCTCTCAAACTTGACCTTTTCCAACATAGAGACGTTTTTTGATGCCTCTGTAGCATAAAACTTTTAAAATCATTGTGGCAAAAGGATAAATTGCTCATAATGAGCAATTTCTCCTTTTGCCACAATGTTTTCAAATTTATTCAACAATTGTTCTTTCATGTTTACAAAGTCGTCTGCTGCGATTTGTAACATGAGGGAAAGGGTTAATTAATCCTTGTTTTATGAAATTACATCACATGTATTATCCATACACACCATTCTGCCTGATCTAAAAAGCTATGTTAACACTTTCAGACATACAACAAAAAAGTCGTCTGCTGTAGAGGCTTCAAAATGCTTCTGTATGTGGAAAAGTGTTAACATTAACATTTGACCAGATTTGTTTAACCTTAAATGTTTATCTTGAATATCTTTTTAAACTATGCTTGTTTCCAGACGTTCCACTTTTTGTAGTAACATAGATAAGAGGGATATAAGCAAATTCTCCTTGAACAGATTTGTTATATGTTAAAATATTATGGGGGAAATTGTCCAAAATTCCACATTGTGTTGCAAATACATGGCACATCTACAAAACATACATTTTTTTAAACCTACAAATTTTAAAACAGATAAATATAATTAGAAATATATAATGACTGATTTTAAATAACTCGGGTACAATGAATCGAGCAACTTCTCCTTTTGTCACAATGTTTTTCAAAAGTCTGCAGCAGATGCATGTGTCTGCAAGTTGGTAAGTTTTAGATTGCTTTATATATTTGAAAGATTATATGTAATTGTGCATTTGTGCATTCCTTTTTTTAGGATCCAGTTCAGTTAGACGAGGCGAATGGGATAGAAGACTCATCCTGCGTCAGGGATAGAAAAATCCAATTCAAGAAGGCATCCAACTACAAGACCTCAGGTCCTACTGTTGTTACAGAGGAATTGAATGACAACTTGCAAAGATCAATGAGTATTTGACCATTTTAGGAAAAGCAGAGAGAGAGAGAGTGCAATGGCTAATTTACAAACTGATCAAACTTTAACATTCTTCTCTACAAAAGTTGTTGAAGCCAAATTCATTGGTTAAAAAATAAATCTGCAAGTTGAATCTTAGTAACATAGTCAGGTGCATGCGGTCAAATAGTTTCAACAATAGAAAGAGACCTGTAAACACTTTCTGGTGACTCTGGAACAGACAACTTTTGAAAACATTGTGTAAAAGGAGCAAGTTTCCCTTTTACTACAATGTTTTCAACTCTGTTAAAAACTATCTTTTCACTTATTTTGCTACTTATCCAAGATATTTTCAATGTCATCTGCTGCAGATTTGATGTATGTTGGAAAGGGTTAATGAAATTGGGGACCAATTTGATACACTTGTTATATTGTCAAGAACTGTGTTCACAAATTAACCATTGGAAGGGTTTAACAACATAGGGGACCAATTGTAAACACTGATTATATTGTCAAGAACTGTGTTCACTTACAATTGTAAGGTTTAAACAAAATTGCAATTGTAATTTGATCTATAATTCAACAAAATCAACATGACCCTGACCTTTGAATAAATGGGGAAAATTAACCTTATTATGCTGCAGTAGTGAGACAGGTTTTAGTATTGTACTACAAGGGGCGTGGACAATTTATATCTAGTGAGACAAATATAGGATCCATCATGAGTTTTCTTTGGAGATCAAGATTTCTTAAATGAGTCTAGAAAATGACGGTTATTAACCGAGCCTCTTGGCGAGGTTAATAACTCTCTTTTTCGAGACGAATTTAAGAAATCTTCTCCAAAGTAAAACGAGTGATGGATTCTTTTTATCACCTAAACAGTGTGTTTTAATGAAAAATATTGACAACATCAAAACAAAGACCGAATAACATATTCTTCATAAGAACTTGTGATTCACCGCATAAAAAAGTAGTCCTCATCATTTTTGAATAAGAAGAAAAAAACAAACAATGTCTTAAACAATTAAGACTCGTTATTTATTCAAAATAACGTATTATTGCATTTTTCAATGTGTAAAATTTAACAACTTAACAATAAACATAATAAAGATAAAGGTCAAAATTACGTCATCAGTAGTCGCGTGTATGACGTGTATTTGATATCACACATGTTGGATATCGTTTATCCGTGATTTGTTCTCAACTTGAAAATAAGGGTATTTATGTGAGACCAAAGGTTACATAATATTATCCTTTTATTATATACCTTGTATTACTACAAATTTCTATATTCTTAATAGAGAAATACATAATTTACACAGAACATTGAATTTAGGATTGGTATGTGAACTACACCCAACTTCCACATTTTGAAGGACATAAAAGCCTATTTCAATGACGTCACATCATATTTCAGTGACATACCATTACCATATTTGGTACCTTATTTGACTAGGTCAAATACGGAATTTTTAAAAACCCATAATGTTTGAACTGCGCATGACCATCTTCATTTATTTGCGCCGGAAAAAAAGTATATATTTAAAGATTATGTTATTATTATCAGCATAAGGCATATAAAGCCTATATACTTTTTTTTCATATATATTTTAAATGTTATGTTATAAACATTTTAATAAATGTATATTAAGTCTGTTGAAATTATTAAATCATCTATTTTACATGAACTATTTTAATGTGTATTGTCACTTTCCACCTTATCAACTCTTGAAGAATTTCCTTTCACCATTCTATCATTCAAAAAAATGAATGCTCTTATATTTTATTATATTCATACAATCACTGATCTGCTCAAAACTGCATTTGATTCCAAATTAATTTCATTCCTTTATTTGCTCTGGAAATTGAATTTAGGGCTTCCCATTCCAAGGAAACCCAGGAGCTTCTAGGGGGCTTCGCGCCTGGTCCCCCTCACAAGGGCCATGCCCTTGACCCGTGACGGGGCCTAACACGGTCCCCTAAACACCCGGCGAAAAACCCACTACAGCTTCAAAAAGTTCTTGGGAGAACCCTGAAAAAGTTGTCTCATATTGACCCTAATCATTTGGAACACTCAGTAAACACCACCGCTCTGACTCGTTTATGTATATGGGTTATCTCCCCTGTTGAATCCTAACGATTCTGTAGGTAACAATTTGATTGGTTGAGACATAGGTCAATCTGAGACGACCTGTAATAAGCAGTCCTCAGATCTATATGAGTGTTTGCTACTGCAGTGAAACTTAGGTCTGGTTTTGATAACGTTTATATACATCTGTTGCAAAGGTAAGGATTAAATTTCATTTGTGTTGTAATACTTTGATATTCTTGTTTTGGATTTGTATTTTATCGATCATCTTAATGGCTATGTTAGAATTGTATACTTTAGCCCGACATGCAGACGCATTTTGACGCATCTGTAGGAGACGTTTTTTGAAAACATTGTATAAAAAGGAAAAAATGCTCATAACTGCTTTCTAAGAAAATTCGTTTCTAAAAACATTTTGATATAGAACCAAAAATCTGGCCTTACAGTTTTATGATTGTAATTCCTTCTTTCTCCCAAATGCAAATAATTTGGTTGTTGCTGTGGTAGTGTGGTTTGCTTCGGCGATATAAAACTGTGCGTTCCGGGTATGATCCCTTCTTGGGGCAGTTATGGTCGAGTTCCTTGGGCAAGGCCAATTAACCAGCCTTGAACTGGTCTTTTTACCAAGGGAAAATGGATAAGTGCTAGAGATGTCACCCTGATATAGAATTAAATAATGTTGAAAACGACGTAAAACTCCAATAAAAGAAACATGTTTAATTCAATGTGTGACAGTTAACGTTGTTAGATTCACAATTTGACATGGTTGTATTTAGTTATTTGATATTAGTTAAGTGCAATAATATATATTTTGTGTATTAAATTCGACTTGTGTTTTTTCTCTACATCTTTGAGACATATCTTTGTGACACAGTCCTCAGTGGTGTCTGGTACCCGGTCAAGTAGTATGTCTGGCATGAACCAACAATGGCGACTAGACTGGTAACCTCTCCGTATATATCTCTATCTTATATATCGAGGGCTTGGCGTGAAACGGTTGTAACTCAAAACCTATTTTGAAAACCCTGGTTTAGGGGCAATTTTAACCCTTTTGTAAACAATGCAAATTTAGGTGCCATTGCTCAGAACGAGCAATGGCACCTAAATTTACATTGTTTACCAAGAAAAGTGATTTAATGCTTATAAAGACTTTATGGCGAGGTGATTAACCTTGGTAAAAAAATACCAATTTAAGTTACAACCGTTTCACGCCAAGCCCTCGATATAGTAAATTAGTAATTATAAAATTAACCCACTTTTCCACACACATCAAAATGACTTAGTACAATTTCTTCAAAAGTACAATGCTTTCAAAAGTCGTTTGATGCAGATGCGTCGAAATGCGTGTACAAGTCGAAAAGGGTTAATGAAGTAAATAATCAGAGACATAAACGGCTAATTACTATGAAAGGTTAAGCAGGTTGGTCGACACAATGGTTGTCTATATATAGGCTTTTGTTTGCTACACCAGGGACACTATATTACAGGTAATATAGTGTCCCTGGCTACACCATGTCTAACGACGGACGCCATTATTGGTGCATGTCTGACCCTATTTATTAATTTCCCACATATAGTCTCTGCAGCAAATGACTTTTTAAAACATAGTGGCATTAGGAGAAATTGCTCATGTTGAGAAACAATTGTTTATGCCACAATGTTTTCAACTTTATTTTATAATGAAACTTATTTATGTAGATTTTCACGTTTTTGCCCAATTATTTTTTAAAGTTGTCTGCTACAGAGGCGTCAGGGATAAATAGGGTCAGGCATGCATCAATAATGGCGACGCTCGTTGGACATGGTTTAAAAAACAAGTTGATTAAAATATATTCCCCTAGGTAACTTAAAAGAATAACTTCAAGGGTTACCCTCTACCAGATATATTCAAGCCATGTTGATACATCGAACAATAATGATGAAAGGTTTAGTGCAGTTTTGCCTTTAGTGCCCGTTTGAAAGTATGGCAATCAATTATCAACAAACTATTGATGGATTGATACTTAAATTATTTCTCGCAAATCATTCTAGGTCTGATTCGTGTTTAACGCCGATTTCAACAATTTTTCAGCCATATCACGGTGGCCAGTTCACCTACTCTTGTGTTTCCTGGCTTTCTCACACCAGTAGCTGCCTTTTCACATAGACTGTTAGCCCATTGATGGAATACGAAAGACGCTTGTTACAATGACTTTTGTCAAACGACGGAAAGAGTGTTGGCCGAGGTGAGGTTCGAACTCGCAACCCCTGGATTAATAGCACGCTTCGCTACCGACTGAGCTACCGGGGCTCGGCTCATCATAGGATGACAATCTACTAAATTGTTTCCAATCTAATGATCAGTGCAGTTTCAGTTATTTTGCCTGGTATGGCTTTAGTATGGTTGTTTATATCATATTAAGCCTTTTGCGGCTGGAACTTATTGTGTGAAGACCTGCTGGCCCATCCTCGCCGTCTGATCAGGATCTATATCGTTGGCTGGTCAACTAAATATTTAAACCTTGACATTCCTAGAATTGACAATGGAGTCTTCGAAATGCAAAGCTGAACAAGTCTTATTTAAAAAAAAAAATCACTGTAAGATTGAATTCGCAGAATGTACATTTTGTGATCTAATCCAGACTCCTTCAAACAGTTTCAGTTTAAAAGGAAAGGTGGCCGCAGATTTGTCCGATTTGACTAAAGGTCAAACTTTAAAAATACTCCCCCTAGCTTCTATTTCTGATTGAAATTAACGAGACTGTTGTAAATCGGAGAGTTGATTTTTTTTTTTAATAGGAAAATAATTATCAGGTGGATGTTTATAGCGACTGAAATCTAGATGGCACGAAAAAAAAAACAATCGAATTCGCCCTAAATGTTATTCTTTATGTTATTCAAGTAAAATCAGGGTAGAAAATGTATCGTTTTTTTATCAATAAAGTGAACTTGAGTCGTTTTCAATTGTCCCGATGAAGGGTTTTCCTATTTAAAAATACTTACCCCGTTACTGACAGGGAAGAATTTGCGATGGAAAAAGTATCGAAAACAAGAAAATCTCACCGATTATAGGGGTATGTAATACGTCAGTTATCATATTTTTATGCCCGAAATACAAAAATAACACTTATTTTCTTAAAATTGGATTTTTTTTTTCAACAGTTGGGTATCTGAAGTTCAGTCGCTTTAAAAGTAGTTTTTATAAGAGTAGTTATTGGTTATTGGCAAGCGGTACATGCGTGTTATGTACTCTGAATAATATTGTTTTGCTTTTAGATAGAAAGCCACTATTTAAATGAGTTGATTTTTATTCTTTAGAATATGAATGATTTATGAAATTAATGCAAACATTTATATAACACGATTGCTTTATTACCTTAACCCTTTCCCACATACAGACGATTTATTACGCCTATGCAGCAGACGACTTTTGAAAACACTCTGACAAACGGAGAAATTGGTCTCAATGAGCAATGTCTTCTTTTGCCACAATGTTTTCAATTCTACTCAATAGCTAAACATGTACATCTTTTCAGAGAGTTTCCATATTTTAAAAGTATTTGTTTTCAAAGTCGTCTGCTGAATGAGTTTGTGTATGTGGTTAAATATGATTTGCTTAAATTGAGCATTGCTCTGCGCCAGGTAAATTTCGCAATTTATTGCATATTGCAAATACAATAAATAAATGCATACATTGTACTTGTATCGAATTCAAATGGTTGTGTACCTGCTTCCCAGTGGTATCCATAATACATGTACGACAAGAGAGGGAACCAGGGAGGACCCGATCAGACTGCAAAGGAACTGGTACCATATTCCCAGTGGAATTGATAGTTTGATTGATTGTTTGGTGTTTTACGCCACTTTCAACAACTGTTCAGTTATATCACGGCTTTTCTCGGTACGTTACCAGTTCCACTGGTCCATTTATCTTGACATCAGCCAGTCAGTCGTATTGCTAACCCTGCGATCATGAGCACTAAGAAGGGCAGACATTACTACTATTTATTTGTTTAAGTATTTGGTATGACCCAGTCGTGGGTTCGATCCCCGGTCGGTGATCGAACCCATGACCTCCAGCACCCGAGGCGGACGCTCTAACACTACACCATCGAGGCGGTATGTACGATTATAGACCGAACAAGTGGAGATCCCGATCAGACTGCATAGCAAATGGAACCATATCGAGGGTTTGGCGTGAAACGGTTGTAACTAAAATTGGTATTTTTGTACCAAGGTTAATCACCTCGCCATAAAGTCTTTAAAAGCATTAAATCATTTTTCTTGGTAAACAATGGAAATTTTGGTGCCATTGCTCGTTCTGAGCAATGGCACCTAAATTTGCATTGTTTACAAAGTGGTCAAAATTGCCCCTAAACCAGGGTTTTCAAAATAAGTTTATAGTTACAACCGTTTCACGTCAACCCCTCGATATCCCCACTGGAATTGATGGTATTGACAAAGGTAGATAAAGTAAAGAGATACAGCAGACGATAAGGTATCTTAACCCTTTCCCACATACGACAATTCTGCAGCAGACGACTTTGAAAACACATCCGAACAATTTTGGAAACTACCTTTACAAGAATTGAAAACATGGTGGCAAAAGGAGAAATTACTCGTTTTGTGCAATTTCTTATTTGTCGCCATGTTTTCAAAAATCCGACTACTGCAGAGGCGTCAGGAAGCGTCTATATGAGGGAAAGGGTTAATTCACTGCATATTATCTGTGTCTGTTATATATTGTCATCTGCACACAGTTTAATAAAATACATTTTTTCTTCCAACTGTTGTGTGAAATATAATATGATTGCCAAACAGTTTAGTTCTCAGATCAGGCCCTTCGTTTTTTGGAAAGTATTGTGTGAACTATTATATGATTGTCAAACAGTTTAGTTCTCAGATCAGGCTCTTCGTATGGTGGGACATGTTTTGTGAAATATGATTGCCAAACAATTTAGTTCTCAGATCAGGCCCTTCTTTTTTGTGTGACATGTTGTGTGAAATATAATATGATTGCCAAACAATTTAGTTCTCAGATCAGGCCCTTCTTTTTTGTGTGACATGTTGTGTGAAATATAATATGATTGCCAAACAATTTAGTTCTCAGATCAGGCCCTTCTTTTTTGTGTGACATGTTGTGTGAAATATAATATGATTGCCAAACAATTTAGTTCTCAGATCAGGCCCTTCTTTTTTGTGTGACATGTTGTGTGAAATATAATATGATTGACAAACAGTTTAGTTCTCAGATCAGGCCTTTCGTTTTGTGGGGCATGTTGTGTGAAATATGATATGATTGACAAACAGTTTAGTTCTCAGATCAGGCCCTTCGTTTTTTGGGAAGTGTTGTGTGAACTATTATATGATTGTCAAACAGTTTAGCTCTTAGATCAGGCCCTTCGTTTTGTGGGACATGTTGTGTGAAATATAATATGATTGACAAACAGTTTAGTTCTCAGATCGGGCCCTTCGTTTTGTGGGACATGTTGTGTGAAATATGATATGATTGACAAACAGTTTAGTTCTCAGATCGGTCCCTTCGTTTTGTGGGACATGTTGTGTGAAATATGATATGATTGTCAAACAGTTTAGTTCTCAGATCAGGCCCTTCGTATGGTTGGACATGTGTGAAATATAATATGATTGACAAACAGTTAATTTTTCAGATCAGGCCCCTCGTATGGTGGGACATGTGTGAAATATAATATGATTGACAAACAGTTAATTTTTCAGATCAGGCCCCTCGTATGGTGGGACATGTGTGAAATATAATATGATTGACAAACAGTTAATTTTTCAGATCAGGCCCTTCGTTTTGTGGGACCTGGTCTTGATCTAAACGAGAATGGTACTACGACTGGGCCATTCGGTGTCATGATAAACATACCGGTATTATTACTGGTAATTTACTTAGGGGATGTATAACTGAAATATTTATTAAAACGGCGTAAAACATCAATAAAACTTTAACAATTTGTTTCAAAAAAGGGTCATTAACTATTATCATAATTGGAGAGGATCAGTTTCTTCGTGAAAAGAAAAACGTCCAAACATTGTTTTGAAATAATATGGACATTAATTGAAGCCAAAAGTGGTCCAAATTGTTTTTCTGTTTCGAATAAACACTCATGTATGTAATATCTAGTCGACCCAGACCAAGTTTGTGAAGCATTTTCAGACGGCTGGTTAAATTGCGTAAATCTATTGTGTGCGGGACAATTTTGTCAATATTCACTCTCTATACATAACTCAGGTATCTATTCCCTGTCGAGAAAACAAAACGATACTGAACAGTAAAACAATAGGGCGTTGGGTTACTTATTGTTACTTGTTATAACCAAACTGTGTTTATTCGGCGTTTCTGGGTTCGGCTGACAATGCGATTTCAGGCCATTTCTAGACAATCCATTCATCACATTCAGTTTTCTCCAGGACCTTTGCTGAGTCTATCCTTAACCCTAACCCTCATACAGACGCTTTCTGACGCCTCTGCAACAGACGGATTTTTGAAAACAGGGCGACAAAAGAAGAAATTACTCCATTTGTCACCATGTTTTTTTAACTATTAAATTATTGTACTTTCATTTAAAGGAAGCTTCCCAAACAAAATAAATGGGTATGTTTTCAAAGTCGTCTGCTGCGGATGTGTTGTATGTGGAAAAGGGTAAAAGGGTTTGACCGAATAATTATGTTTACGTCTGGTCCAGGCTGTCCATCCATTCAAACATAAATTCGCAAGTGCATTTGCTGATTTGCTGAGTCAACTTTACTAATCGTATTTAGCCCTGTTTTAGATTGACCATCAACTCGTTGTTTCTCAAGTACCCATGCTGCACCAATGCGACAGGGTTGCGACTCTTTATTTAATGTTGGTCTTTTCTAGACTGTCCTTTCACACTTTCTCCAATAACTTGGCTGTGCTAATCCTGAAGAAGATATTTGGCAAACAAATCGTATTTAGGCCTGCTATAGTATGTCCATTCTAACCTAGTTTCTACAGTACATAGGCTGCACCAATGCGATAGAGTTTCGACTCTTTATTTTATTTCGGCCTATTCTAGACTGTCCATTCACACTTTCTCCAATAACTTGGCTGTGCAAATCCTTAAGAGATTTGGCTCACAAATCGTAGTTAGGCCTGCTATATAGTATGTCCATTCTGACCTAGTTTCCACATTAAATAGGCTCCACCAATATTTAAAGGATTTTGCTCACTAATCGAATGCACACAAAATAATAGCTGCTCGCCAAATAGCTTTATGCCGAAAGGCGAACGTAAATAATCCAACATCGACGACTTATCGAATGTAAGCCTTTTCTAGACCATCTATTTAAATTAGTTTCTCTAGGACCTTTGGTGTGTCTATCCTTAAGTGGGTAAGCCCAATTCGCAAGTTTCTTTACAGATTCGGCTGTATAACCGTATGTATGATCAGGCCGATTCTAGATCGTCCATTCACACCTATAGTTTCTCCAATAACTTTGCTACTACAATCCTAAAGGAGTTTGGCTTACTAATCCGAGTTAGGTATATTCTTGGTAGTCCATTAACATTTTTGTTTTCCCAGTATCTTGGCCCCGCCAATCCTAAAGGGGTTTTGCTTACTAATTGTACGACGGCCTCTTATAAACTGTCCATTCATATTTAATTGCTATGTACCTTTGCTACGGCGTCAATCATTGACGGGTTTGGGTCAAAAGTCTTATTGACAACATTTAGACTGTCAAAATAACTTGATTTCTCCAATACCTATGCTGCGCCAACACTAAGGGATTTAGATGACACTAATCGTAGTTATGAGTAGGCATTTACTTGACTGTTCATTAACATTTCATGCCACAGGGATTAGACTTACTAAGTGTGTTTTGGCCTATTCTAGAACTGTCTATTCATGTTCATTTACCTCGAAACATCCATCTTCCTTCCGTGCGCTATGGGGAACGGAAGACCGCTACCTGGAAAGAATATTGAGTGATGGATGAATACGAGAAAGCCTGGAAAAACACGTTAAGTGATATTGCCGCAGTGATGTGAATGGTATACCGTTGAAAACGTCGTTTAACTCAGTTGTACAACAATGATACAAATAAAAAGAAGCACAACAACAACAATAATAGAAAAACTCAATGTTCTTTCGGCAGTTGTTAGAAAGTAATATTTTATGAAATGCTAGAATCCGAGCAAACAGTCTCCTACTGGTCTACATACCGTAAATATAGATACTATTGTTATCTGAAACAAGTTTAACCCTTTCACACACACAGACGCTTTCTGACGCCTTTGAAGCAGACGACATTTGACAACATTGTGGGAAATTTGCTTTGTTTAAGACCTCCACCATAACTGCCGCGCCTTTGGAAACGAACCAGAAACGCCCGGGTCCTGAACATTAATCACTAAGCCACGGCGAATCAGCCAAACATTAGTGTCCGGAGTATGTAATCAAATTAAACATCGATAATGGTTACACTATCAAACCATTGTTTACAGTAAATATTTTATTGAGCGTGTTGACATGGTAGTATAAAATGTGTATATAATAAAGCATAGGGGTCTCGTACGTCAATAAAACAAATGTGTTTATAATAGAGCATAGAGGCCTGGCACGCTAATAAAACACATGTGTTTATAATAGAGCATAGGGGCCTGGCACGCTAATAAAACACATGTGTTTATAATAGAGCATAGGGGCCTGGCACGCTAATAAAACACATGTGTTTATAATAGAGCATAGAGGCCTGGCACGCTAATAAAACACATGTGTTTATAATAGATCATAGAGGCCTGGCACGCTAATAAAATACATGTGTTTATAATAGAGCATAGAGGCCTGGCACGCTAATAAAACACATGTGTTTATAATAGAGCATAGGCGCCTGGCACGCTTATAAAACACATGTGTTTATAATAGAGCATAGGGGCCTGGCACGCTAATAAAACAAATGTGTTTATAATACAGCATAGGCGCCTGGCACGCTAATAAAACACATGTGTTTATAATAGAGCATAGGGGCCTGGCACGCTAATAAAACAAATGTGTTTATAATAGAGCATAGGCGCCTGGCACGCTATTTAAAAATGTGTATATAATACAGCACAGGGGCTTTGCATTCTATTTTAAAATGTGTATATAATAGAGCATAGGGGTCTGTGGCACGCTAATATAAAAAAGGTGTATAAAGTAAAGCATAGGGACCTGGCACGATTAAAAAATGTGTACATATAGTAAAAGATAAGAGCCTGGCACTTAAAAAAAAGATAACAAAGAAAATATTTGAGTATTGGGAAGTTCTCATGCTCCGCTTCGCATTTTGTTATGTAAAAGATGACATTTCACGCATGAATTGCCCTCCCTATTTGGTTTCATGTTTTGTTAATGCAACCAACTAACGTGCATATCTAACGAGTGTTTGTTTGTTTGGTGTTTTACGCCGCCCACGACAACTTTGTTTCATTTATCCGGACGCCAGTGAATCAGTCAGAATCCTGATTGCATAGGAGAGAAAGCCATTTCAACCATGTGTGACCTGGCCTCGGATGGAACCCATGACCTCCTGTAGCCAAGGTGGTGCTCTAGCAATATACCATCGAGGCGTTACATGTAACTATGACAAATATTAAAAATAAATGAAAATAATGATGATACTAATACCGCTTCTACTACTGCTTCTTCTACTACTACTACTACTTCTACTACTACTACTACTACTACTACTACTACTGCTACTACTACTACTACTACTACTACTAGTACTACTACTACTACTACTACTAGTAGTAGTACTACTACTACTACTACTACTACTACTACTACTACTACTACTATTACTAATGCTACTACTACTACTGCTACTACTACTACTACTACTACTACTTCTACTACTACTACTACTACTACTTCTACTACTACTACTACTACATCTACTGCTTCTACTACTACTACTACTACTACTTCTAATAAAAAAAAAATATTAATAACAATAATGATAATGATAATAATGATAATAATAATAATAATAATAATAATAATAATAATAATAATAATGATAATAATAAAATAAATAATAATAATAATTATTAATAACAATAATAATAAAAGCAGTGCTCCAGGAAAGCCAGATCAGCCAGCGCCTTTTGAATCTACACTATTTGGTTACTTAGTCACTCACATATGGAGTATGTGTACGTATTACGCATGCGCAGAGAAGAAAACAGTATGGGAAGATTTGAATGTGCTGGTGATGACCGATTTCTTACCTTTTCCCAATTGTTCTCAGAAACCTATAACTAAACAGTTTTAAAAAAGTGGCACGTTCCAGGGCAAGGGTCATGTCCTTTTTTACACGACATGATTTTATTTTTCCTGGTATATCTGGTTTAATTCGAACAAAGGCGTAATCTAAATAATGAAACAAGAGGTAGTTACGTATTATTGCTTTCATCCCATTTTTGCTATAAACTAATTGTAATATTGAATGCGTATAAAACGGAGTATTGTCTAAGACTTATGTATTATTCATAACGTAATGTGAACAACATATAAACTGTCAATTGGTTTGAAATAATTGCATCGGCACATAATATAGAGTGACAGTGTGCGTCATAATAATCAAATGCCATATTTTTATTCATAATTTGTGAATTTAAAAGAGTTTGTGTTTACGATAGTGTCTTTCGGTATCATCATTTTATTATTATATTACACAGGCGTCCGAATTTTCATTTATGAAAAAATTGGGGGGGGGGGGGGGGGAAGGGGGGGGGGGGCGGGGGGGGGGGGGGAAATATACAATACCTCGTTAAGATACAAGTCTATCTATATTGTCCATATGTTATACTAATAATGACTGTAATGATTTCGTATGAGAAAAAATGGAGAATCCTACCCAGGACCGTATAAACAGCCTCTGAACGGTTCATATTGTATAATAATAATGACAAGGTGTGCAACGATATTTCCGCCGAAAAACGCCTAAACCGACCTGGTCTCGGGTAGAGACAGGTTCATAAATGATTTTTCTCATGATCCACCATACCAAAATGAGAGAACCAACCAATACGCCGGCGTACTTTAGCTAAATGGTCATTATATTTGGAAATTTGCAGAGGGTTTGACCGCCATGGGCTGACGTCACAATTTTCACTATTCCGCAAATTTCTTTCGAAAGCGTACACAATCATTTAAATAAATGCAGTCTTGTTGATGAATAATATTATTTTTTCGGAAGAAAAGTGATTAAATACGGAATGTGATTATTGTGACGTCAGCGCATGGCAGTCAGGCCTTCCGTTTATTTTCACATTGTATAAGCATTTAGCTCCAGTACATCGTTATAATGGTTGTTTGAAACCTTTAATTAATGTTAAGGATCGCGAGAAAAATCATTATTCTGAATACAGTTTATTCCTAAATTTATCAATTTTATTTTAACTATTGTCTCGTGCTTTTCTTAGTAAAAATAATTAAGATTAATTGTTAGAGTAAAATAAGAAAGTCGTTCAGATAAATATTTCTGAGTTGTGTCGAACTTTTAACCACTGTGGTCAAGATTAACAGGAAGTGACATTGTTTTGATCATATGATAGGCTTTCAATAAGTATTTCTGAGTATGCATACTCAAAGAAATATATCCTTTTTTCTGTTGTATTTAGTATGTATGTATACATGCAGAATACCATTGTATTTTACGGTACCTTTATAGTTTATGCTTTGTGTTGTCTTGTCATTGTTACATTCTACCACCGGACACCATTTATCAATTGTTTTCGTGTCATGCGAATTCGTGGCATTTTCCATTTTGGTATCGCATGAGGGTAAAGAAGAGGGGAGCCTATTCCTAAGTTTTCCCCCCATCAAAATGTTATCTTTAGCTCTTTTTACTGCTGTAAGTCCGGCTCCGAACTGTTCGCTTAAAGGTTCTGAACTTCAGATGGATATCAAAATTTGAAATGTTGGAACTTCTGGAAATATTGCTAATAGAGACAACAAAGTAAGATAAGTAGTTCAAAACTATTTTGGCAGTAAATGTTGAAAAACTATCAGTTGAACGTCATGAAACTGAACAAAATTTGGCTTACTGGGTATGTCTACCCAGTAAAAATGTTTATGTTACTGGAAAGTAAAATTATTAATCTTATTTTATCCCAGAATTATTAACATTTTGAGTATAATATCTATGTTATGGAATTCGGCACCTTTAATAGTGATTTGCGGTTTTAGGAAAGTTTCAACGACATTTTCAGCATTTGAATCGGATAATACTGATGGCAAACATAATTTTTATCTTCACTAGATATTTTAAAATACGCTACGTTTGGTTCTACGGCGTGGTTCGTGTGTTATGTTCTCACTCGATTTTAAATGCAGTCATAGATTTATGTACTTCCTAACTAACTTACTTACTTACTCTCTCATTATAATGCCTTCCGTGCTCATGGAGCAAGGACAAAACAGTTGAGCTGCAAAAACTAACCGTAAGGCATTTGCGACCAATGTATACCCATATCAACCAGCGCATCTGCTGAGTCTCAACTGGATCTACATTGTTCGTCTATTAGTAAAAAGAATTGTTTCAAGAAACTTCCGTGAACCAGTTTCCATTTGGACATTTTAACATGGAAATAATACGCTAAGGTTGATTTTCGCAGATCATCGCTCATTTTTATTCCATTCTGTGTTTGGCTAGAGTCTCTGCAATTGCCCAGGTTAAATTCTGTTCTGTAATTCGGCTTCGCTGGTCCGTCATCGGCGTTGATTTCGGCCGACCTTTATTTATATTGTGCAATCATAACCATTCAATTTCCTTCGGTAGCCTGAATATCGCTTTCATTATTTTTATCCTGATATGGGATGGAGGTTTGAGTTAGTGATTTGGTTTAGCCAACATATTTTCAAGCCCTTTCGTAAGCAGGTATCATGGGATTTAAATAATGACTTTGATCTCAAATTAATGACATGCAAAATGCCATGCGTGTGATACGTGGGTGTTATATTTGATACAGAACAAACAATGTCACGCGATAAGGCCTCGGATCATCCATACATTAAATTAAAGTGTCCCGTTACACAAAAAATGCGTTTATAGATTCACATTTGCTTAGAAAAGAAATGATGTAGGGTACTTCTTCTTTCCTTTAATTAGAAGCATGCCTTATCATCAGGTTCCCTAAATTGGTAGGTACATCTGAAATACTCATCTGAATCATCATATCTTTGCTGATCTAGACAATTGGCACCTTTTTGTTTGACCATGGTGCTTTAAGTACCCGTATCAGATATCGATCACGTGACATACCCACGTGTCTCGTGGAGAGGGAACCAGACTGGTGAAATGTGGCTCCAATAATTGATTATATTTTGATCGGTTCACTCTGTATGGTAAATCATGCAATTGTTGCATTTGCGTCAATTGTTTTATGTTATGCGATCATGGATCGTTTTGTGTTATTAGCATACACTGATATTAGAATATTTAAACCTACATTTTCACATGTGTTTGATATTTCTCATTTCTCATGAAAGTTTTTTCTTCTAGTATGATGATTCAAAATTTCTAAATGTAACATTGTTATCTTTACAGCAACGAGCAAGTTTTCTTTTTGCCACAATATTTTCAACACTACTCAATTATCTTACTTTCGTTTACAAAGATTTTCTATATGTTTGCCTAGACGTTTTCAAAGTTGTCTGCTGCAGATTTGTTATATCGTGGAAAGATTTAAACCGTCGTCCACTTCGAAAAGTAAAATCTGAATATAAGGAAGGGGTTATTAGTTATTATTCCATTGCCCGCAATATGTTCAAATGTCGTCTGATATTATGGCATTAAAAGTTGATTGCGTAAGAGAAACGACTATTTTTTATATTTTCCCACATACAGGTAAAGGGTGTAAATGCATATACATTCCCTCATATAGACGCTTTCGGACGCCTCAGCAGCAGATGGCTTTTTGAAAACATATAGTGACAAAAGAAGAAATTGCACAAAACGTGCAATTTCTCCTTTTGCCACAATGTTTTCCACTTTTTGTCATAGGTTATCCATTCAATTATGGAGATTTTCTATGTTTTGACAAAATACGTTCAAAGTCGTCTGCTGCAGAAGTGTCGTATGAGGGATAGGGTTAAGGCTAACGTTCGGCCTGATATTTCGTCTGAAACCACCAACAATTATTTTCACGGTAAAAATAGAATTTTTGAAAATGTATAAGCATTGTTTTCAAATGAAGCATAAAACATTTTTCTCTTGATCTCAAAATGTTTAACAAATTCAAATGCTGGGTTTTACATAACTATCGATGTGTACAAATATTATGTGAGGTAACGCGTTAGAATGTGACAGGAATGTTACACCATTCCAGAAAAACATACGCTTTCTGACACCTCTGCAGCAGACGACTTTTGAAGACACGGTGAAAAATGAGAAATTGCTCAACATAAGCAATTTATCATTTTGTCACAGAGGTTTTAACTTTATGTGATAATTTAAACTCGCATATATGGAGATTTTTCACGTTTTTTGACAAATGACTTTCACAATTAGTTTATTGTTACATATATAATGTTGTTTCGTTAATATTCTATTATAACAGCTGCCACGTGATTAGTAGTCAATCCATAAAACAAACAATGCTAGAAAATCATTCACCGTTCATTATAATCAATGGCTGTTTTTTCCAAAACTTCTATTATCCGGTAGAGAAGAAATGAGAACATATGGGTAGCGGACTCTGCGTAAAGTATCAACCCGGATCAGCCATAGCTTGCCGCGCAGTCTAATCTGGGCGGATTCTTTTTGCCTCCTGTGGATTTTCTGTTTCAGGAATCATTACTCTATACCTCTATCCCCCTGAGACGGAATGTGTCGGCCCAGATTAGGCTGCGCGGACTGCGCAGGCTGATCTGGGTCGATAGTGTTGATTTTCTCGTGGAACGGCTCATATATATTACTAAATAATGTACGCTGAAAGGTTTTGATTTTCATATTCTTTTTACTCGCTATGGTTGCATAGTTTCTCTTCTGAGTTCTGTTATTTGTCATTTGTTTAACACGCATTTTGAATTATTCCGTCTACATATTTACACGTTGAATAGTTGCAGTTGTATTTATTGTAGGTTGCTATCAAATTACAATCAATGCTAACCGTCATTTGTATAGGTTGATGGATTAGGGTTTAACGCTGTTTTCAACAAACTCAGTCATATCACATTAGCCAGTTAATCTACCCATCTTAGCTCTCTCACACTAGCACTCAGTCATGTTACGGCGGCCAGTTGTTGTGGTTTATTGGGATTGTTTTTACCCTCGCACCCGGCATTAATGCCATTTGGCGAGCAGCTGTCGTTGTGGCTTTTATTTCCTGCCATTATTTATTTCAGACTATTTGTTTGCAGACTATGTTTTTCACTTATTGACATCAACGTCGGCCAGATCACCTATACACGTTTACAAGTTTATTGAGAAATACAGTGGGCAACATGCCCATGAGTATACAGTATTAACCCTTTCCCTCATACGACAATTCTGCAGCAGAAGACTTTGAACGTATTTTGTCAAAACATAGAAAATCTCCATAATTGAATGGATAACCTATGACAAAAAGTGGAAAACATTGTGTCCAAAGGAGAAATTGCACGTTTTGTGCAATTTCTTCTTTTGTCACTATGTTTTCAAAAAGCCGTCTGCTGCAGAGGCGTCAGAAAGCGTCTATATGAGGGAATGGGTTAAACAGTGTACATATATTAACATAGGTAATTCAAAAATTACAAATATTAGCGTACCCATATATTTTAATCATTATATCCAGCGTTTGAACGCACTGTAATTTTACACAAAACTTATACTTGCCATTAACTGAAAATATAAGTATTGTACATAATACAGTATAAACCTTGAATACATATTAAATTTGTAGTGGTAAAGCGTGAATGGGTAAATATGCCTTTTATTCAAAATACAAAGTTTTTCGCAATTAAAATGATTTAAAAACAAACATTGGCACATTCTAAATTCATTTTGGACTCTCAGATGTCATGAGATCAATACATTTCAAAATATTTGGTCTCTTCCAGTAATACCTTTTTTACAAGTGTTTCTTGGCTTTCTCACACCAGTACTCCTGACAAGTGCTTTTCCACATAGACTGTTAGCCCATTGATGGAAGAAATGTGTCAAAGGTGGGAAAGAAGTTGATCGAGCTTGGGCTCGAACTCACAACCCCTGGATTGAGAAACCGGTCATGTGTGAAGGACGCGTCTCACACGATAGCCGACCTTCAAGGGGTTGGAAGTCACAGTGCAGCATTTCCAGAGCAAAATTCAGCTTCCACCAATACCTAAATGGTTTATTTGGGAAGGTAGCCAGTTTCCCGGGGAAAATGTCGTCTAAACCGTGAAGGTCCGGTAACAAACCTTATGTGAACCGGCCGGCACGATATAACGGAAATACAGTTAAAAACTGTTTTTAATTTGGATTGTTATGAATTTGGGCCAGTTCAAGTAGCATATATGGGTCAACAAGAACCAACTGATATTACATCCCATAATAGACACACTATCGATGAATATTAAAAACCAAATCAAAAGCGAATAACGAGTTTTACAATAAAACCGACAGAGCGTCAGACCAGTCCTATTAATAATTTGTGGTTTTTTTTACCATATACTTGATCAGTCAGATCGTTACGTTTTGGATGGATTGATTGGTTGATTGCTTGATGGATTAATTGGTTGTTTGCTTGATTGACTGGCTGAAGTAACACGCCGTTTTTAACGATATTTCAGTTATATCACGGAGGCAAGTTCACAAAACGCGTGTTTCCTGGCTTTCTTTCAAGTACTCCACACAACATTCACCCCATGACATGGCTTCCTTCCTACATAGACCAGAGCTCTATATATGGGTCTATATATGTGCTGACCGACTCAAATTCTAAAATCCGTATTTGACATTCAAACCCTATGTTGTGGGTACTCAAAAGAATCGTCTTAGTGAGACGATTCTTTTGAGTACCCACAACATAGGATTTGGTTGAGTAATACGAAACATGGTGTGGGAATAAGACCCGTTCACTTCCTCTTATCTAGTCCTCTGATAGACTATTTAGCCCATATGTGGAAGATGAGCGACGCAATTCAAAATGACTTTTATCAATCATCGGAAAAAAATGAACGGCTGAGCCGGGGTTCGAACCCACGATCCCTTATGTTATAGCCCTCGTCGTTACCGGATGCGTTATCGGTCTTTTTATTTGGGAATACTATTCAAAAAGTTGTTCTTTTATTCAGTGTATTGTTGTTCAATAAAGGCAAATCATAAATGGTATAGTTATACATGTGAGTTCTTTCACGAGAGATATTCATTTGTTTTTAAATGCGTGATAACCCTTTTCCACATACAAACGCTTTCTGACACCTCTAGGAATCCGCTGTGGTCGAGTGGTTAGCGTCAGGGATTTCGAAACCGGGTGTCCCGGGTTCGATCCCCAGTCGCGGCAATTCGGTCATGGTGGAGTGCCCTTGGGCAAGGCGCATTTTCTAGCCTAGTACTGGTTTGTTCACCCAGGGAACATGAATAATAAAATTTAAATGCGCGCTAAATGACCTTAGCTGTCGATGCGCCATAAAACAATATACATTCATTCTGACACCTCTGCAGCAGATGAATTTTAAAAACTTTATGGCAAAGGGAGAAATTGCTCAAAACGAGCCAGAATACTTTCAGCTCTATTCAATAGTTATTTATAAATGAATGGAGAATTTTTCCATATGTTCACAAAGTCTTCTGCGGCAGATGGGAGAATGGGGTTAAGTTATCCGAAAAGAAAAAGGAAAGAACACCTCTGATACCCCTGCATCGGGCGATCTCTCCTTCTCCAGGCATGTCCTTAGAAATCAATATAATGCACAAGAGAAAGTTGATGCAACGCATAAATTTCGCCGGATATCCATAGTGCAGTTATGCATAACACTAACATTATAGTAGTTGAATAAACAGTTATCAACTGAGGGGCATATTGGAACATCAGGGGTGGGGTCAAGTTAAAATGTATCATAACTTGCATCGTTTTGTCAAAAAATGTTTATATAATACAGCAAAGGGGCCTTGCATGCTATTATAAAATGGGTATATAATACACAGCATAGGGGCCTTGCATGCTATTATAAAATGGGTATATAATAGAGAATAAGGGCCTGTGGCACGCTAATATACAAAAACAAAGTGTTTATAGTAAAGCATAGGGACCTGGCACGATTAAAAAAAGGTGTGCATATAGTAAAGGATAAGAGCCTGGCACTTAAAAAAAAAGATTTCGCGCATGAATAGCCCTCCCTATTTGGTTTCATGTTTTGTTAATGCAAGCAACTAACGTGCATATCTAACGAGTGTTTGTTTGTTTGGTGTTATACGCCGTTCACAACCACTTTGTTTCATTTATCCGGACGCCAGTGAATCAGTCAGAATCCTGATTGCATAGGAGGAAAAGCCATTTCTACCATGTGTGACCTGGCCTGGGATGGAACCCATGACCTCCCGCAGCCGAGGTGGGTGCTCTAGCAATACACTATCGAGGCGTTACATATAACGAGGTCAAATATTAAAAATAAATAAACATAATGATGATACTACTACCGCTTCTACAACTGCTACTACTACTACCTACTACTACTACTACTACTACTACTACTACTACTACTACTACTACTACTACTACTTATACTACTACTACTACTACTACTACTACTACTACTACTACTACTACTACTACTACTACTACTACTACTACTACTACTACTTCTACTTCTACTACTACTACTACTACTACTACTACTACTACTACTACTACTACTACTACTACTCAACTACTACTACTTATACTACTACTACTACTACTACTACTTATACTACTACTACTACTACTACTACTACTACTACTACTACTACTACTACTACTACTACTACTACTACTACTGCTTCTTCTACTACTACTACTACTACTACTTCTACTACTACTTCTACTACTTCAACTACTACTACTACTACAAAAACTAAATAACAAATAATCACAAGTTTAAGTTAAATTAACAAATAGTATGGATATAGAGCATCGTTATGCAGTTCATGTACAAATAATAATATGAATATATACACTGTTGTATAGTGAGATTTACTGCTTTCCTTCATGGATATGTGCTTTATGACCGTGTTTCATCTTTAAGGTTCGAGCACAGAACGCAGTTAAGTGCATTTTGGAACTATGTGTGATTTCTGACTCACAGAGATCACAGGGCTTCAGGAGATACACAATACCTCGTTAAGATACTATACAAAATCTATCTATATTGTCCATATGTTATAATAATAATGACTGTAATGATTTCGTATGAGAAAAAATGGAGAATCCTACCCAGGACCGTGTTATTATAAACAGCCTCTGAACGGTTCATATTGAATAATAATAATGACAAGGTGTGCAACGATATTTCCGCCGAAAAACGTCGAAACTGACCTGGTCTCGGGAAGAGACAGGTTCATAAATGATTTTTCTCATGATCCACCATACCAAAATGAGAGAACCAATCAATACGCCGGCGTACTTTAGCTAAATGGTCATTACATTTGGAAATTTGCAGAGGGTTTGACCGCCATGGGCTGACGTCACAATTTTCACTATTCCGCAAATTTCTTTCGAAAGCGTACACAATCATTTAAATAAATGCAGTCTTGTTGATGAATAATATCATTTTTTTGGAAGAAAAGTGATTAAATACGGAATGTGATTATTGTGACGTCAGCGCATGGCAGTCAGGCCTTCTGTTTATTTTCACGTTGTATAAGCATTTAGCTCCAGTACATAGTTATAATGGTTGTTTGAAACCTTTAATGTTAAGGATCGCGAGAAAAATCATTATTCTGAATACAGTTTATTCCTAAATTTATCAATTTTATTTTAACTATTGTCTCGTGCTTTTCTTAGTAAAAATAATTAAGATTAATTGTTAGAGTAAAATAGAAAGTCGTTCAGATAAATATTTCTGAGTTGTGTCGAACTTTTAACCACTGTGGTCAAGATTAACCGGAAGTGACATTGTTTTGATCATATGATAGGCTTTCAATAGATATTTCTGAGTATGCATACTCAAAGAAATATATCCTTTTTTCTGTTGTATTTCGTATGTATGTATACATGCAGAATACCATTGTATTTTACGGTACCTTTATAGTTTATGCTTTGTGTTGTCGTGTCATTTTTACATTCTACCACCGGACACCATTTATCAATTGTTTTCGTGTCATGCGAATTCGTGGCATTTTCCGTTTTGGTATTGCATGAGGGTAAAGAAGAGGGGAGCCTATTCCTAAGTACCCCCCCCCCCCCCCCCCCCCCCCCCCCCCCCCCCCCCCCCCCCCCATCAAAATGTTATCTTTAGCTCTTTTTACTGCTGTAAGTCCGGCTCCGAACTGTTCGCTTAAAGGTTCTGAACTCCAGATGGATATCAACATTTTGAAATGTTGGAACTTCTGGAAATATTGCTTATAGAGACAACAAAGTAAGGAATAAGTAGTTCAAAACTATTTTGGCAGTAAATGTTGAAAAACTGTCAGTTGAACGTCATGAAACTGAACAAAATTTGGCTTACTGGTATGTCTACCCAGTAAATGTTATGTTTATGTGACTGGAAAGTGAAATTATTAATCTTATTTTATCCAGAATTATTAACATTTTGAGTATAATATCTACGTTATGGAATTCGGCACCTTTAATAGTGATTTGCTGTTTTAGGAAAGTTTCAACGACATGTTCAGCATTTGAATCGGATAATACTGATGGCAAACATAATTTTATCTTCACTAGATATTAATACGCTACGTTGGTTCTACGGCGTGGTTCGTGTGTTATGTTCTCACTCGATTTTAAATGCAGTCCATAGATTTACATGTACTTCCTAACTAACTTACTTACTTACTCTCTCATTATAATGCCTTCCGTGCTCATGGAGCAAGGACAAAACAGTTGAGCTGCAAAAACTAACCGTAAGGCATTTGCGACCAATGTATAACCATATCAACCAGCGCATCTGCTGAGTCTCAACTGGATCTACATTGTTCGTCTATTAGTAAAAAGAATTGTTTCAAGAAACTTCCGTGAACCAGTTTCCATTTGGACATTTTAACATGGAAATAATACGCTAAGGTGATTTTCGCAGATCATCGCTCATTTTTATTCCATTCTGTGTTTGGCTAGAGTCTCTGCAATTGCCCAGGTTAAATTCTGTTCTGTAATTCGGCTTCGCTGGTCCGTCATCGGCGTTGATTTCGGCCGACCTCTATTTGTATTGTGCAATCATAACCATTCAATTTCCTTCGGTAGCCTGAATATCGCTTTCATTATTTTTTATCCTGATATGGGATGGAGGTTTGAGTTAGTGATTTGGTTTAGCCAACATATTTCAAGCCCTTTCGTAAGCAGGTATCATGGGATTTAAATAATGACTTTGATCTCAAATTAATGACATGCAAAATGCCATGCGTGTGATACGTGGGTGTTATATTTGATACAGAACAAACAATGTCACGCGATAAGGCCTCGGATCATCCATACATTAAATTAAAGTGACCCGTTACACAAAAAATGCGCTTATAGATTCACATTTGCTTAGAAAAGAAATGATGTAGGGTACTTCTTCTTTCCTTTAATTAGAAGCACGCCTTATCATCAGGTTCCCTAATTTGGTAGGTACATCTGAAATACTCATCTGAATCATCATATCTTTGCTGATCTAGACAATTGGCACCTTTTTGTTTGACCATGGTGCTTTAAGTACCCGTATCAGATATCGATCACGTGACATACCCACGTGTGCTGTACTGCAATAGTGACTGGTTCCCGATATCAACAGCGCCTTTACCAAAATAGTAGTCGTGGAGAGGGAACCAGACTGGTGAAATGTGGCTCCAATAATTGATTATATTTTGATCGGTTCACTGTGTATGGTAAATTATGCAATTGTTGCATTTGCGTCAATTGTTTTATGTTATGCGATCATGGATCGTTTTGTGTTATTAGCATACACTGATATTAGAATATTTAAACCTACATTTTCACATGTGTTTGATATTTCTCATTTCCCGTGAAAGTTTTTTCTTCTATAGTATGATGATTCCAAATTTCTAAATGTAACATTGTTATCTTTACAGCAACGAGCAAGTTTTCTTTTTGCCACAATATTTTCAACACTACTCAATTATCTTACTTTCGTTTACAAAGATTTTCTATATGTTTGCCTAGACGTTTTCAAAGTTGTCTGCTGCAGATTTGTTATATCGTGGAAAGATTTAAACCGTCGTCCACTTCGAAAAGTAAAATCTGAATATAAAGAAGGGGTTATTAGTTATTATTCCATTGCCCGCAATATGTTCAAATGTCGTCTGATATAATGGCATTAAAAGTTGATTGCGTCAGAGAAACGACTATTTTTTATATTTTCCCACATACAGGTAAAGGGTGTAAATGCATATACATTCCCTCATATAGACGCTTTCGGACGCCTCAGCAGCAGACGGCTTTTTGAAAACATATAGTGACAAAAGAAGAAATTGCACAAAACGTGCAATTTCTCCTTTTGCCACAATGTTTTCCACTTTTTGTCATAGGTTATCCATTCAATTATGGAGATTTTCTATGTTTTGACAAAATACGTTCAAAGTCGTCTGCTGCAGAAGTGTCGTATGAGGGATAGGGTTAAGGCTAACGTTCGGCCTGATATTTCGTCTGAAACCACCAACAATTATTTTCACGGTAAAAATAGAATTTTTTAAAAATGTATAAGCATTGTTTTCAAAGGAAGCATAAAACATTTTTCTCTTGATCTCAAAATGTTTAACAAATTCAAATGCTGGGTTTTACATAACTATCGATGTGTACAAATATTTTGTGAGGTAACGCGTTAGAATGTGACAGGAATGTTACACCATTCCAGAAAAACATACGCTTTCTGACACCTCTGCAGCAGACGACTTTTGAAGACATGGTTAACAATGAGAAATTGCTCAACATAAGCAATTTATCATTTTGTCACAGAGGTTTTAACTTTATGTGATAATTTAAACTCGCATATATGGAGATTTTTCACGTTTTTTGACAAATGACTTTCACAATTAGTTTATTGTTACATATATAATGTTGTTTCGTTAATATTCTATTATAACAGCTGCCACGTGATTAATAGTCAATCCATAAAACAAACAATGTTAGAGAATCATTCACCGCTCGTTTCAATCAATGGCTGCTTTTTCCAAAACTTCCATTATCCGGTATAGAAGAAATGAGAACATATGGGCCGCGGACTCTGGGTAAAGTATAATCCGAGCCTTCTCTGACCCTTACACAGCCTTTTTTACGATTTTGACATTTATTTTGCTGTGTAGGGTCCCTAAGCCGCAAAAAAAAAAAAAAAAAAAAAAGGCTATTAGGGTCAGAGAAGTCTCGGATTAGGTAAAGTATCGATCCGGATCAGCCCTAGCTTGCCGCGCAGGCTAATCCGGGCAGATACTTTTCGCCTCCCGTGGAATTTCTGTTTCAGGAATCATTACTCTATACCTCTATGTACCGCGGACTGCACAGGCTGATCTGAATCGATACATCACGCAGAGTACATAGTTTAGATTTCTCGTGGAAAGGCTCATATGTATTAAGAAATAATGTACGCTGAAAGGTTTTGATTTTCAAATTCTTTTTACTCGCTATGGTTGCATAGTTTCTTCTCTTCTGAGTTCTGTTATTTGTCATTTCAGTGTTTAACACGCATTTTGAATTATTCATAGACATTTTTACACGTGAATAGTTGCAGTTGTATTTATTGTAGGTTGCTATCAAATTACAATCAATGCTAACCGTCATTTGTATAGGTTGATGGATTAGGGTTTAACGCTGTTTTCAACAAACTTTCAGTCATATCACGTCAGCCAGTTAATCTACCCATCTTAGCTCTCTCACACCAGCAATCAGTCATGTTACGGGGGCCAGTTATTGTTGTTTGTTAGGATTGTTTACACTCGCACCCGGCATTAATGCCATTTTGCGAGCAGCTATCGTTGTGGCTTTTATTTCCTGCCATTATTTATTTCAGACTATTTGTTTGCCGACTATGTTTTACACAAAACTTATACTTGCCATTAACTGAAAATTTAAGTATTGTACATAATACGGTATAAACCTTGAATACATATGAAATTTGTATTGGTAAAGCGTGAATGGGTAAATATGCCTTTTATTCAAAATACAAAGTTTTTTCGCAATTCAAATGATTTAAAAACAAACATTGACACATTCTTAATTGATTTTGGACTCTCAGATGTCATGAGATCAATAAATTTCAAAATATTTGGTCTCTTCCAGTAATACCTTTTTTACAAGTGTTTCTTGGCTTTCTCACATCAGTACTCCTGATAAGTGCTTTTCCACATAGACTTTTAGCCCATTGGTGGAAGAAATGTATTAAAGGTGGGAAAGAAGTTGATCGAGCTTGGGTTCGAACTCACACCCCCTGGATTGAGAAACCGGTCATGCGTGTAGGAGGCGTCTCACACGAAAGCCGACCTTCAAGGGGTTGGAAGTCACAGTGCAGCATTTCCAGAGCAACAATTCAGCTTCCACCAATACCTAAATGGTTTATTTGGGAAGGTAGCCAGTTTCCCGGGGAAAATGTCGTCTACACCGTGAAGGTCAGGTAACAAACCTTATGTGAACCGGCCGGCACGATATAACGGAAATACAGTTGAAAACTGTTTTTAATTTGGAGTGTTATGAATTTGGGCCAGTTCAAGTAGCATATATGGGTCAACAAGAACCAACTGATATTACATCCCATAATAGACACACTATCGATGAATATTAAAAACCAAATCAAAAGCGAATAACGATTTTTACAATAAAACCGACAGAGCGTCAGACCAGTCCTATTAATAATTTGTGTTTTTTTTTACCATATACTTGATCAGTCAGATCGTTACGTTTTGGATGGATTGATTGGTTGATTGCTTGATGGATTAATTGGTTGTTTGCTTGATTGACTGGCTGAAGTAACACGCCGTTTTTAACGATATTTCAGTTATATCACGGAGGCAAGTTCACAAAACGCGTGTTTCCTGGCTTTCTTTCAAGTACTCCACACAACATTCACCCCATGACATGGCTTCCTTCCTACATAAACCAGAGCTCTATATATGTATGTGCTGACCGACTCAAATTCTAAAATCCGTATTTGACATTCAAACCCTATGTTGTGGGTACTCAAAAGAATCGTCTTAGTGAGACGATTATTTTGAGTACCCACAACATAGGATTTGGTTGAGTAATACGAAAAAGGGTGTGGGAAAAAGACCCGTTCACTCCCTCTTATCTAGTCCTCTGATAGACTATTTAGCCCATATGTGGAAGATGAGCGACGCAACTCAAAATGACTTTTATCAATCATCGGAAAAAAATGAACGGCTGAGCCGGGGTTCGAACCCACGATCCCTTGTTTTAGAGCCCTCGTCGTTTCCGGATGCGTTATCGGTCTTTTTATTTGGGAATACTATTCAAAACGTTGTTCTTTTATTCAGTGTATTGTTGTTCAATAAAGGCAAATCATAAATGGTATAGTTATACATGTGAGTTCTTTCACGAGAGATATTCATTTGTGTTTAAATGCGTGATAACCCTTTCCCACTTACAAACGCTTTCTGACACATCTGCAGCAGATGATTTTTAAAAACTTTATGGCAAAAGGAGAAATTGCTCAAAACGAGCCAGAATACTTACAACTCTATTCAATAGTTAGCTATTAATGAATGGAGATTTTTCGATATTTTCACAAAGTCTTCTGCGGCAGATGGGAGAATGGGGTTACGTTATCCGAAAAGAAAAAGGAAAGAACACCTCTGATACCCCTGCAGCGGGCGATCTCTCCTTCTCCAGGCATGTCCTTAGAAATGTATCAATATAATGCATAATTCTTCAAACTGCGCATGATATAGTTAAGAACATTGTCGCAAGTGGAGAAATTTTACATTTTGTTTTACAATGTTTTAAGGGTCGACTGTTGTAGATGTTGCGCAAAACACGTCTATAAGTGGGAAAGCATTAAGGGATACCTCCTCCCCCCCCCCCCCCTCCCCTCTGCCCCCCCCCCCCCCTGCCCCCCCCCCCCCGCCCCCTCCCTCATCCGCAACTGCCAGGGGGAGCTTTTCTGAATGTTACTAGAAGGGCTGTCTATGACGTGCGTCGTGTCAATTGCTTCAGGAAATATGAGGTATTTAGCCCTTTCCCAATTGCAGACGCACTCGGAGGCACGCAGCAGACGACTCTTGAAAAACAATGAGGCAAAAGAAGAAGGTGTTTATAGTGAACAATTTGCTCCTTTTCCCAAAATGATTTTAACTCTTTTAAATACATTCTGTATTTATTTTGCATTTCTGTTTTTAAAGTCATCTGCTGCAGATTTGTTTTGAGTGGGAAAGGGTTAATGTATGGAATTCATCTCGAACAATTCATTGGATAGGTGTTTTATTCACTGGCACTGGAAATGACGCGCTCGATCGGAAAATAATGCTTTGTTTTTTATACAGTGGTATAAAATGACTGAAAAATAACACTTCAATGGATTTTTGCCATTGATTGAATTATTTCAGTTGAAGTGAAAAGGGCAATTGGAGAACAATTAAAACAAAATGGATTTGAGGAGATTGCCTTGGTACATAAAATGTTTAATTTTATTGACGATTAAGATCAGACTGTGCTTATCAGTCACAACCATGAGAGACATAAACTTTGATGTAATACTGGAGGGATCCGCTTTTCTCACGTTATATGGACAGAGTCTGTTAGCCTGTCAGGGACAGTGTGCTGACCGACCCAAGTGCAAGTCGATCAACTACCGTAGACACGCGCCGTTTATTTGTACACTGAACTCAAAGAGAAATTCGGACGGAACGGTTCTGAAAGAACAACCGGGTTGGGTGTATCAGGGCTTATCCGTATGGGAGGTAGGACACTCTCTTTCTTTCTCTCTGTTCCTTATCTGAGCCGTTACACAAGAAAACCAACATTGTAGTTTCAGAGCAATAGAGGTATAGAGAAATGATTCCTGAAACAGAAAATCCACAGGAGGCGAAAAGTGTCTATCCGGGTGAGCCTGCGCGGCATGCTTAGGCTGATCCGGGTCGATCATTTACGCAATGTTGGTTTATTATTTTTATTATTTTTATTTATTTATTAATTAATTTCAATTGCTTCTGCTGGAGATTGATAGATATTAAATAAACAAATAGTATGAAAATAAAGCGTCGTTATGCAGTTCATGTACAAATGAAAGAAGTTAGACATGTAGATGCATTTTTGAACTGTGTGTGATATCCGATCACAGAGATTACACTAGGTTTCTAAGGTAGTTATAGGCATACACCAATGAATGTTCGAATATTAATCTTTCTGTTTCATGTGAAATATAGATCGCAAGCTTTGAACCTAATTATTAATATTATTAGTATTATTATTGACGCCGCGTGGAGGCGCTGCGTCAGTATGGGATAAGTTTTAATGTTGTACCATGGGGTGACGTAATCGAAAAGGGGGCAAGCAACATTATTATTGTTAAGAAAAACTCTGTTATATGTTTGAAAAAAACAACCTTTATGAATAAATAAATTGTATAAAATGATTTAAGAAACAGCAAGATACAAAAAACGTATGTCTTCTACCGTTATTACAAAACTTTAGACACATTTAATGGGTATTTAATAATTTTCCCCTAGCTTCCTAGGCTACGCTTTTTTATAGTTTGGTTTACGACCCGATTCCTCAAAGCTCAGAAAAAAGCGATGTTTTTGCCTATTTACAATATTGAGATTTTTAAATAAATGGGGAATCTTTAAAAAATCAATGATGATTCATTTTAATTACTACATATTACAATATAATTCTAGAAACTGTAAAAACAACGTTAACCCAAGTATGCAATAGGCATAGCAGTAATGTGACCCGTTCTATTATTTGTAAATGCAGCATGTCATCGCTTGGCGATTTTGGTCATTCTTATTTAATAGACGACATAGTGTCATCGGTTCCCATAGAGTAAATAAATTGTCTATGCTACCTTCCGTTATGAATACTTCGCTGTTTTCACGATTTCATCCGATTTCTAAAAAATTCATTGGATTCGTACCCGGTTTTTCATGTTTCGTTCGAGATGAATTTTTTAGTTTTAGGGACATTTCATATATTGTAAAAATTGTATAAATATTATGTATTATGGGCCGGTGGCCTAAGTACTTCTGAATACAGATTTGTCATTGTTCGAGATGAACGATTCATACCAACTGGTTTTCGCTCTTTGCTCTTGGGTTTTGACTTGACCATTTTCTTTTGTTTAATTTTCCGTTTTCTACTGACATGTTCAAAACGATTAAAGTGACATTACAAACAAACAAAACAGACTTAATAATTCTTGCTAGATGTTGAATACATGTGAACTTTCATAATGCTCAATCTTGAAAGGAGAATAGACTTACCCCTCTCCTTCCAAAGCTTGTGTCACACTTAACTTATAACTAGAGGCAATACACCTTAATATATGTTAATATTTAAGCACCTATGTTTGTTTTTTTATCTAATGGATCTAGTTAGAGGATTTAAAACAGTTTATTGGTAAACAAAAAACTTGAGAAATGTTAGCTTGTATGACAGATTATAGTTGCAGTAAATGTTAAGCAACCCGTAAACCAAATGGTTTCAGGACTAAACTTGTCATTTCACGACTAAACTTCACATGCTGAATATCACATATATCGTAGCAAATAAAACGTTTAATCCCGACGTCAATATTGACCCTTTAAGCTCTTGGTAACCTTTTTTACTTATGCTATGGTAGCCAGGTGAGCAATATAGGCACATCTTGGCCTTCTTGTCTAAAATAAAATTAAAATCCTGTCTGCTAGCACAGATTATTTAATGAACTGAACTGCATCTGCTTCCTTTAAGTCATGCTTCAAAATCATGCGCGGTGTCTTTGATGCTTTGCATCAAAATTCTTCGTGTTATTATTATTCCTAGCCTTCCCTTTTGAAAAAAGGGTGTACAAGTTACTGCTTCTGCATTTCTTATGGAAATGTATGTGGCGGAATGCGGAATGGTATCCGATAAGTTGTATTACCCCTAATCTTAGAAATCACAATCCAGTCTGTACGAAATTTGGTCGGATGTCTAATGATTCAGTAAATCAGTCAATTTTGATAACACGTTTGATCGTTTATTTACAACGGGATATTCGTGTCATATTTCTTTTCTTTAGTTAGCTATTTTCATTTGAACTGTTTGAACATCTTAACGACTTTGCATATGGCCTCTGTATCTATTACACGAGAAATTACGTATGTCATTTTATATAGAAAAATAAATGAAAAAGTTCGACGTTTAACCTGAGAACTTAATAGCTGGCAGATGTGACTACATCCAATCTCGACTAAGTTTGCGTTGAGTGACATCTGACTGATTTGCCGTATTAGAAATTGTTCTTACCTCTTAATTCACGTTAATGTCTTATCGGGAGCAATTTATTGAATAGTGAACGCGTACATGCAGAGACGGGGTACAGTGTTTAACCCTTTCCCACATATAGACGCTTTCTACAGCAGACGGCTTTTGAAAACATTATGACAAAAGAAGAAATTGCTCAAAACGAGTAATTTCTCCTTCTGCCACAACGTGTTTAGCTCTATTCAATGAATATACTTTTATTTATAGAGATACCTTATAGTGTTTTACCTACATGTTTTCAAAGTCGTCTGTTCAGACATGATGTATGTGGGAAAGGGTTAACTAAATGAAACTTTTTCCATATATAGATACCTTTAGATGAAACACGCACAGACGACTTGTGAAAGCATTTTGGGGATCGGAGATATTGACTAAAACAACCAATATCCACTTTTCTCACAATGATTTATAACTTCCATATGTGTCTATATGATGTTTTCAGAGTTGTTAGATAAATATTTATTTGCGAGGGAAAGGTTACACATACTGCAGTTAATTATTTTTGAAAATATTTTTCAGATCTATTCATAAAAATAATTGAACGTCCGATCACAATAGTTTGTATATTATCCATGTATATTTGTATGATACATATAATGTAACATATATTCTCTGGTGACTTATAGGCCCATGGGGCTGGGTGTACTTTAACAAATAAGTATTGTTAAATTATGAATGTATATTATAAATTGTTAACACATGTCACAATAATTATTGAAACAATTTACTTCCTTACTTACATCGGATTTGAACCAAAACCGTTGGACTGTCAGGCATGCTTTATTTCTAAGCCTCTGTTCACCCCAAATACAACACATATTCTGGGGGCTTTCTGAAATGTAAAGCAAAACCGTTTATGTGATGATAAAGATGAAACTATTCCTCCAAGCAAAACAGAAAGACAGAGAGAGAGACATATAGAGGAAGAGAGAAAGGGAGAGAGAGACAGACAGACAGACAGACAGAGAGAGAGACAGAGAGAGAGAGAGAGAGAGAGAGAGAGAGAGAGAGAGAGAGAGAGAGAGAGAGAGAGAGAGAGAGAGAGAGAGAGAGAGAGAGAGAGAGAGGGAGAGAGAGAGAGAGAGAGAGAGAGAGAGAGAGAGAGAGACAGAGAGAGAGAGAGAGAGAGAGAGAGAGAGACAGAGAGAAAAAGAGACAGAGAGATAGACAGAGACAGAGACAGAGACAGAGACAAAGATATATTTCTGATCACAGGGATTACACTTGGTGCTTAAGACAGTTAAAGGCAAATGAGTGTTTGCACAAAACAATAATAATACTTATAATTAATAATAATAATCATTATAATAGTTAGTAATAATTAGTAATTAGTATACCAATAATAGTAATACTCATAATAATGTCTGTTAGTATGGTGTTTTACGCCGCATTCAACAATGGTCCTATTATATCACAGTTTTTCTGGGTTAGTTACCAGTACTATACTTGTCCATTTATCCTGACATCAACCAGTCAGTCGTTAATGCTTACCTCACAACCCTGGGCGCCAATGAGCGAAAGTAACATCTAAAAATGTTAAAGTCTCTTGAATGACCAAACCGGGGAACGAGTCTACGACCTCCCGCGCCGAGTCGGCCTCTCTACGCCATCAAGAGGGTAACTAACTAATACTAAGGATTAATTCATTTAAATTGTATCCCCGTTTCCAACAGTTTTCCGTTATATTACGGCGGTCATTTAACATAACAGTGGTGGTCATGATGGAATGGCCTTGGGCAAGACATATTTCCTAGCCTGGTACTGGTTTGTTTTTAGGCAGGGATCATGAACAGGTGAACTGTCGCCGTGATATAACTGAAAGAATTTCGATGGTTGACGAATGACGCGTATCACAATGACTTTTGTCAATCGTCAGAACGAATCAATGATCAAGCCGGGGTTTCGAACTTACAACGCCTGGATTGATGGTCCTCGTATTTACCGATGCTAGCAATAATAATAATATATTTGAGACGTTCCACGAGAAAACCAACAGTGTGGACTCTGCGTAAAGTATCGACCGGATCAGCTTAAGCATGCCGCGCAGGCAATTCCGGGCTGAAACTGTTCGCCTCATGTAAACTTTCTTTTTCAGGAATCATTACTCTTTACTGGTAACCCCTCTGAGACTGAATGTGTCGGTCCGGATTAGACTGCACGGATTGCGCAGGCTGATCTGGGTCGATACATTACGCAGAGTCCATAATGCTGGCTTTCTCACGGAACGGCTCATATGTAAATGATAATGATTATAATAATAATTTTAGCAGTATCAGTAGTTGCACATCAACACGTACTAACACTGCTAATCAATCAATGGGTCGTGGGTTCGAACCCTGGCTTATGTCATTCATTCCTTCCGATCACTGATAACCGTCAGTGTGACTAGCGTCATTCGTCTTCCATCAATGGGTTTACTAGTCCACGAGGGACGGTAGCCAGTTTCCTTGGAATAAAGTTGTTTGGAGAACACGAAGATATACTGGTGTGAGAAAGTTAGATGAACTGGCCATCGTGACATAACTGACATGCCGTTGACAACGGCGGTCAACTGAAACTACTGCTACACATTATAATAATGATAATAAATGATAATAATTATAATAATGAAGATAGTAATGATAATAATAATAATAATAATAATGATAATGATAACAATAACAAGAACAAAAATAACGGTTGTGAACCAAACTAATCAAACTACAACTACAAATTATAATAATGATAATAAATTATAATAATAATATTAATAATAATGATAACAATAATGAAAACAAAAAAAATAATAACAATGATGTCGGGTTATGTAACTTAGGCTACTTTTTATCCATTAAATGTTTCAACTGCATGAACCACTAATATAAATGTTACAACTGTACATCCCTCAGAAAAAGTTGCAACACTTATAAAAAACAAAACATTATGTAGTTTCGAAACAAGAAAACAGTAGAAAACTACGATGATTTATTCAGCCGCCTCGGGTACGAGAGGACGCGGGGTCATACCAAATGCTTTAAATAATGGTATTAATTACTTACCCTTATTGACGCTCGGGATTGTGGTGTTATCATAACCATTGACTGGTTGGTGTCAGAATAAGTGGAACAGACAGACAGACAGACAGACAGACAGACGGACGGACGGACGGACGGACGGACGGACGGACAGACAGACAGACAGACAGACAGACAGACAGACAGACAGACAGACAGACAGACAGACAGACAGACAGACAGACAGACAGACAGACAGACAGAAATAGAAAAACAAAGATAAAGAGAGAGATAATGGGAGAGAGAGAGAGAGAAAAGGAGAGAGAAAAAGAGACAGACAGACAGACAGACATAGAGAGAGACAGAGACAGAGAGAGATGTAAAGAGAGCGAGAGAGAAACAAAGACACAGAGATAGACATAGACAGAGACAGAGACAGAGAGTGAGAGAGACACAGAGAGAGAGAGACACACACACACACACACACACACACACAGACACAACACAACACAGGGACCGAACCCGAGACTTCCTGAACCCATAGCGGACTACACCACCGAGGCGGTCAGTTTTACTAGAGCACGGATCTATAGCCCGTTACACCGAATTCGTGAAAAACAACAAAAAACTCTAGGCTTATGCATAAAAAATAATCGCTATTTTGCCCCATTGCTTTTAAAAAGTCGTTTGCAGCAGTATCGTTAAAAATGCGTCTGCAAGAAGGAAAAGTTCGAGACGACTTGGCATTTGACACCAGAAATATGCGAAGGCATCGGGTATAAATTACAAACTGTTAAATATTCATATGCCATCAATCATAACTGCATCCAATCGATTCGCCACGGGGCGCACTTGATGTTAATTATATCTTTATCTTTATTCTTCTTCTTTTGCTTTTTTTATAAATTCTACCTTTCACACATTGGTTACCAACAAGATTTGTTATACTGTAATAAGCAAGTACCTCTTGCATGAATCAACAATGTAGTCTGGTACGACATGAACCAACACTGGCGACTATGTATTGGTCACCTCCTCTTATATATCTGTGATATATAGTAAATATCGTCGTGTATATAGTAAATATCGTCTTATATATATATAGTAAATATCGTCGTGTATATATAGTAAATATCGTCGTGTATATATAGTTAATATCGTCGTGTATATATAGTAAATATCGTCTTATATATAGTAAATATCGTCGTATATATAGTAAATATCGTCGTGTATATGTAGTAAATATCGTCGTGTATATGTAGTAAATATCGTCGTGTATATATAGTAAATATCGTCTTATATATAGTAAATATCGTCTTATATATAGCAAACTTGCATTATATGCAATTGCTTTTCGTTAATCCTTAATGTTTGGAACCAATATTTTCCACATACAAAAGCACACGACTTTAAAAATATCTACGAACTATTTCGTAGATCAACTCAGTCGCGGATGTATTTGGTAATTTGGTCCCTACTCTGAAATCATCAAATCAGTCTCTTCTTAAGATTGTGCTTAAATTAAAAGTTTCAGATAGTGATTTTAATGTGTTTTTTCCCGGACTGGCTGCATGTTTTTCTCTCCTTGTGACATTGTCGACCAATAAGGAGCCGCGAAAACACTGCCTGGTCAGTCTTACAACGCATGCAATGCGATTTATGACATTCTTGGGACTGGGGTGTATCTCGCGGTCTGAACTTGTTCTCAGTTGGAGAGATTACATGTAAGCGGTCTGGTTAGCTCAGTCGGTAGAGTACTTGCCCTGAAAGTGAGAGGTCCCGGGTTCTAGCCCCGGAGTGGCTGCATGTTCTTCTCTCCTTGTGACATTGTTGAGCAAATGTCTTCTTTTGTCACAATGTTATCAAAAGTCGTCTACTGCATAGGCTTCAGAAAGCGTCTGTTTGTGGGAAAGATGTTGAACCAGGCCATCGTTAAAAATGCAATGTCTTTCATATACTAGTATATATTGTCCACATCAAATGAACGGCGTCTGTAGGGGCGGGGAGGTAATGGTGTGGGTGGGTGTTGGGGGTGGGGGGGGGGGGATATTTGCGACCAGTGCAGATCCAGATCAACCTTCGCATCCATGCCGCTTGATTGGGGAATGCATTTGGGCCTGCATTGTTCGATGATTAGTCACAAAAGGTATCAGGAAACATCATACACACATGTTTGACTGGATGGATGCAGGTGCAGGTCTTTTACTACACGAGTAGTATACTCACGTTCAGGTTGGTTTTCCTGGAGCGTCCCTCACAGGGGCGTTGCTCCTTTTAGGAACTGTAGGCACGTGCCTACACATTTTTCTAAAAATGCTCCAAAATGCAGCTGCGGCGATACACATCTCCGTAATGTATCGACCAGATCAGCCTGCGTTGTCCGCGCAGACTGATCAGGCCGTCACATTCCGTCTAAGGGGGGATAGATATAGTAGTGATTCCTGAAACAGAACATCCACAGGAGGCGAAAAGTGTATATCCGGGTACGCCTGTGTGGCATGCTTAGGCTGATCCGGGTCGATACTTTACGCAGAGTCCACAGTGTCGATTTTCTCACGAGACGGCCTACACATTGATTATTGTCAAGCTACGCCCCTGCCTCATTTAAAACAATATTCTTGTGTTGACCGTGTTATGGCAAAGAGAAGTTTTCAAAAACTGCGAATAGGTCAAGCCGCCGCAATAGCTCAGTCGGTAACGACGAATGCTTTCAATCAAGGGTCTAGGGAGTTCGAGACCCGGCTCGCTCATTCATTCGTTCCGATGATTGACAACTGTCGTTGTGCTTTTCGTCATTTGTCTTCCGACAATGGGCCAAACGTAAAAACGTCTATGTGGGGTGTTAGCCAGTTGTCTTGGAAGAAGTTTGCGTGGAAGATGGTTGCGAGAAAGCCAGGCCACACACGTTAGATAAAGCGGTAGTCGTGCTATAACTGAAACACTGTTGAAAACGGCGTTAAGCTCAAATCGATTTATCTGCGTAAACAGCAAACTTGTATGAGCGTTCGAAGTGCGTCTAAGCTCAGAGGAGCCTTGTACGTTGTTTAATGAAAAACAAATAGAATATTAATCTCTTGGTTCCTTACCTTATCGCGTTTTTAGATACCTTAAACAGTGATGCACAAAGACCCCTTTTCGCTTGAAAAGGCTCGAATTTGTATAGTTTCAGAGTCCCGAAAAAAAACACATCCGTTAACCCCCATTTCCCGCATGTTTACGCATCTGCAGCAGACTACTTTTGAAGACATTGTTGCAAAAGTAGAAATTGCTCAACATGAGCAATTTCTCTTTTCTCTACGATGTTTTCAATTCAATTTAGTAATTATATTCCATTTACAAAGAATTGTCAATTTTGCCTAATATTTTCGAAACCGTCTTCTGAAGATGTGTTGTGTGTGTGAGAGAGTTTAACCCTTTCAGCGCTGAATTGTTTAAAGTAGACTCTTCCATGTTCAAAATCGGGTTTGTCCATTTCTCAATTTATGACAGTTTTTGACTATTTTGGTAGCTAAAAGGCAAACAATGCTGATTTCAGGTGAGGCAGCTCGTTACGAGCTGACTCATCTGAATCTGTATTGTTTGCAAACACCTCAATGTTGCCTTTGGCGCTGAAAGAGTTTAATATATATATATATATATATATATACTTATATAAGCCATGCTTGAAGGTTTGGTGTCTTTTGTAAACTCTGGCTTGACATCATGCAACAAATAGATTGACATAATGACTTAGGGGCTACACTTCCATGTATTTAGTCAACAATTGCATTTATGACAAAAGTATATGTGAACCGACAGACAGAGAAATTTATGCAAATGCACTGGCTCACTTGGCTTCACTGTTCGCACAGATAACACAACCCGTAAATAATTTACATGACTCGTTTTGTTTTTTACAGTCAGTGCCAGCGTCGTGCCCATCCTGTAGTGACAACCAAGTATGCGAGACTGAAACGTGTGTTATCAGAGGTAAGGGTCAAACGAAAATCTGTCTCCAAAACTATAAAACAAGAAACGTTCTCGACTCAGTAACTAGCATTGAGCATGGCGAACGGTTCTTGAGCATGGATAACGTTTGAAACCTGTTTTAGTTTTGGGACCAGATATCGCCAACCATTCTCAATGGCATTCAAATTCTTCTTTTTTTAAATTAAAACCCAATCTGAATGTGTTTGAGCAATGTTTTTATTCTATAAGTTAGGAATAGAAATGGTCACGTTATTAAATGGATACTAACCTGTATCTATTTTAATAGGTTTAATGTTGACGTTAACAATTTCTCACGTGTAGACGCAATTTGATGCAATAACAGCAGACGATTTTTGAAAACATTGTGGCAACCATATTTATATTATCAATAATTATACTTTCACGTACGGAGATTTATCATGGTTTAAGTTTAAATTATAATGTAGACAACACTTTTCTTGGAGGACAAAACGAGTATCAAACTATTCACAGTAAAAAAAATAGCTCGGACATTCTTTGAAGCGAAGAAAGAAAAATGATCAAAGCCAATATTAGCTATAACAGCCTTTGAAACGGAGGGAGTAAGAAGGGCAGATCCAACATGTGTTATAATACTGTTTGAAACGGAGGAAAAGAGAGGGTTAAGTCCCTTATTAGCTATAACATACTTTGAAACGGAAGAAGAAAAGGGGTCAAGTACCTTATTGGCTATATCATACTTTAAAACGGAGGAAGAAAGAGGGTCAAGTCCCTTATTACATATAATAGGCTTTGAAACGGAGGAAGAAAGAGGGTCAATTCCCTTATTAGCTATAACATACTTTGAAACGGAGGGAGAAAGAGGGTTAAGCCCGATATTAGCTGTTATATACTTTGAAATGGAGGAAGAAAGAGGGTTAATGCCGATATTAGCTGTTATATACTTTGAAATGGAGGAAGAAAGAGGGTTAATGCCGATATTAGCTGTTATATACTTTGAAACGGAGGGAGAAAGAGGGTTAAGCCCGATATTAGCTGTTATATACTTTGAAATGGAGGAAGAAAGAGGATTAAGCCCGATATTAGCTGTTATATACTTGGAAACGGAGGAAGAAAGAGGGTTAAGGCCGATATTAGCTGTTATATACTTTGAAATAGAGGAAGAAAGAGGGTTAAGCCTGATATTAGCTGTTATATACTTGGAAATGGAGGAAGAAAGAGGGTTAATGCCGATATTAGCTGTTATATACTTGGAAATGGAGGAAGAAAGAGGGTTAAGGCCGATATTAGCTGTTATATACTTTGATACGGAGGAAGAAAGAGGGTTAAGCCCGATATTATCTGTTATATACTTTGAAACGGAGGGAGAAAGAGGATTAAGCCCGATATTAGCTGTTATATACTTTGACACGGAGGAAGAAAGAGGATTAAGCCTGATATTAGCTGTTATATACTTTGAAATGGAGGAAGAAAGAGGGTTAAGCCCGATATTAGCTGTTATATACTTTGAAACGGAGGAAGAAAGAGGGTTAAGCCTGATATTAGCTGTTATATACTTTGAAATGGAGGAAGAAAGAGGGTTTAGTCCGATATTAGCTATAATTATCGTATACAATCGTCGATGAAAGATATCAAATAGATGAACAACCCACCTGACCTTCACTCTACGAATTACATTCAACAAAGCAACTTACCACTTATATATGAAGCAAACGTCATCGTTCGTTAGTGGAAGGTTTTCGTGTGACATGTTCAATCATATGCAGGGAACCAAAACTGATTACACGTGAGGACAGCTGTATAAAACAGTTGATTGGTTGTGGTTTAATGCCGTTTTCAACAATGTTCCAGTCATATCACGGTGGCCAGTTCTACAACTCTTTTTCATGGCTTTTTTCACAACAGTTCTCCACACAACAGACTTTCCAAGTAGCTTGCAACTTGCAACTTTTCCACACAGCCTGTTAGCTCATTGGTGATAAAACGAATGGCGCTTGTCACAGCGACTTTGGTTAAACGTTGGATAGAATGTTGGTCAAACTAGGGACCGAACTCACAACCCCTGTATAGAAAATAAATAAACCACATTGTAATTCTGTCCAGTGTAGATAAATGTATGATTACGAATCCATATGAGCCGTCCCACGAGAAAACCAACATTATGGACTCTGCTTAGTGTATCGACCCGGATCAGCCTGCGCATTTCGTCTGAGGAGGATATAGATATAGAGTAATGATTCCAGAAACAGAAAATCCACAGGAGGCGAAAAGTATCTGCCCGAATTAGCGTGCGCGGTATGCTTAGGTTGATCCGGGTCGATACTTTACGCTGAGTCAATAATGTTGGTTTTCTCGTGGAACGGCTCATATAATTTGGTTCACAAGCTCCTTTTCAACTTTTATTGATACCTTCTCTGACTATGATTAAACTCATCGAATCCACAGGTTGATCTTGAGCTACACAGGTATGGCTATTACGTATTGCTGGGTATAAATTACAAACTGTTGAATATTTCATGAATCATTAATCATTACTCCATTCAATCGAGTCATCAAATGACAGAATGTTCACGCATCCGTAAAATTGCAGTTTTTTTTAGTAACAGATAAATTGTCTCTGTTCCAAAATAGTCAGTGGTACAAAAAGCCTTCGTTATCAATTATGAATACGTAACGGAACAATTGTTTAACCAATACCCACATGTAGACGCATCTACAGTACAAGACTTTTAAAAACATTGTACCCATGTACTCATTATATAATCTTGTTCTACCCACGCACTGATTACAGAAGACTGCTCTGCCCACGTACTCGTTACAGAAGATTGTTCTACCTAATACTCGTTACAGAAGGTTGTTCTAACCACATACACGTTACAGAAGACTACTCTATCCATGTACTCGTTATAAAAGACTGCTCTACACATGTACTCGTTATAAAAGACTTCTCTACACATGTACTCGTTATAAAAGACTGCTCTACGCATGTACTCGTTATAAAAGACTTCTCTACACATGTACTCGTTATAAAAGACTTCTCTACACATGTACTCGTTATAAAAGACTGCTCTACGCATGTACTCGTTATAAAAGACTTCTCTACACATGTACTCGTTATAAAAGACTGCTCTACGCATGTACTCGTTATAAAAGACTTCTCTACACATGTACTCGTTATAAAAGACTGCTCTACGCATGTACTCGTTATAAAAGACTACTCTATCCATGTACTCGTTATAAAAGACTGCTCTATCCATGTACTCGTTATAAAAGACTGCTCTACGTATGTACTCGTTATAAAAGACTTCTCTACGCATGTACTCGTTATAAAAGACTACTCTACCCATGTACACGTTATAAAAGACTGATATACGCATGTACTCGTTATAAAAGACTGCTCTACACATGTACTCGTTATAAAAGACTGCTCTACGCATGTACTCGTTATAAAAGACTGCTCTACCCATGTACACGTTATAAAAGACTGCTCTACGCACTTACACGTTATAAAAGACTGCTCTACGCACGTACTCGTTATAAAAGACTGCTCTACCCATGCATACGTTATAAAAGACTACTCTACCCATGTACACGTTATAAAAGACTGCTCTACGCATGTACTCGTTATAAAAGACTGCTCTACCCATGTACACGTTATAAAAGACTGCTCTACGCACGTACTCGTTATAAAAGATTGCTCTACCCATGTATACGTTATAAAAGACTACTCTACCCATGTACACGTTATAAAAGACTGCTCTCCGCATGTACTCGTTATAAAAGACTGCTCTACCCATGTACACGTTATAAAAGACTGCTCTACGCATGTACTCGTTATAAAAGACTACTCTACCCATGTATTCGTTATAAAAGACCGCTCTACCCATGTACTCGTTATAGAAGGTTGCTTTACCCATGTACTAGTTACAGAAGGTTGCTCTACCCATGTACTCGTTACAGAAGGTTGCTCTACCCATGTACTCGTTATAGAAGACTACTCTACCCATGTACTCGTTATAGAAAACCGCTCTACCCATCTACTCGTTATAGAAGACTGCTCTACCCATGTACTCGTTATAGGAAACCGCTCTACCCATGTACTCGTTACAGAACACTGCTCTACCCATGTACTCGTTACAGAACACTGCTCTACCCATGTACTCGTTATAGAAGACTGCTCTACCCATGTACTCGTTATAGAAGACTGCTCTACCCATGTACTCGTTACAGAAGACCGCTCTACCCATGTACTCGTTACAGAAGACTGTTCTGCCCACATACTCATTATAGAAGACTGCTCTACCCATGTACTCGTTATAGAAAACCGCTCTACCCATGTACTCGTTACAAAAGACTGCTCTACCCATGTACTCGTTACAGAAGGTTGCTCTACCCATGTACTCGTTACAGAAGACTGCTCTAGCCATGTACTCGTTACAGAAGGTTGCTCTACCCATGTACTCGTTACTGAAGGTTGCTCTACCCATTTTCTCGTTATAGAAGACTACTCTACCCATGTACTCGTTACAGAACACTGCTCTACCCATGTACTCGTTACAGAACACTGCTCTACCCATATACTCGTTACAGAACACTGCTCTACCCATGTACTCGCTATAGAAGACTGCTCTACCCATGTACTCGTTATAGAAGACTGCTCTACCCATGTACTCGTTACAGAAGACCGCTCTACCCATGTACTCGTTACAGAAGACTACTCTACCCATGTACTCGTTACAGAATACTGCTCCACCCATGTACTCGTTACAGAAGACTGTTCTACCCATGTACTCGTAACAGAAGACTGCTCTACCCATGTACTCGTTACAGAAGACTGTTCTACCCATGTACTCGTAACAAATGTTTGCTCCACCGATGTACTCGTTAAACAATGTACTCGTTACAAATGCTTGCTCTACGCATGCACTCGTTACAAAATACTTCTCTACCCATGTACTCGTTACAAATGTTTGCTCTACCCACGTACTCGTTACAGATGCTTGCTCTACCGATGTACTCGTTACAGAAGTTTGTTCTACCCATGTACTCGTTACAAAATACTTCTCTACCGATGTACTCGTTACAGAAGGTTGTTCTACCCATGTACTCGTTACAAAATACTTCTCTACCGATGTACTCATTACAAATGCTTGCTCTACCGATGTACTCGTTACAAAATGTACTCGTTACAAATACTTGCTCTACCGATTACTCGTTACAAAAGACTTCTCTACCCAAGTCCTCATTACAGAAGGTTTAAGAAAAATGCTCTACCCATGTACTCGTTACAGAAGACTGCTCTACCCATGTACTCGTTACAAATGCTTGCTCTCCCGATGTACTCGTTACAAATGCTTGCTCTACCAATGTACTCGTTACAAATGCTTGCTCTACCCACGTTCTCATTACAAATGCTTGTGTACTCGTTACAGAAGCTTGCCTCTATCCCAGTCCTCATTACAGAAGGTTTAAGAAGACTGCTCTACCCATGTACGCGTTAAAGAAGACTGCTCTACCCATGTACTCGTTAAAGAAGACTGCTCTATCCATGTACTCGTTAAAGAAGACTGCGCTATCCATGAACTCGTTATAGAAGACTGCTTTACCCTTGTACTCGTTATAGAAGACTGCTCTACCCATGTACTCGTTAAAGAAGACTGCTCTACTCATGAACTCGGTACAGAAGCTTGCTGTGCCAAAGTTATTTAAGTCTACATACATAACAGTAGTTTTGCCAAAATGATTCGTTACAATTTTCGAATGCTTTGATTCAAATAAATAATCCCCATTATTTTTCTTCAAATTTTATTCTTTACCATGTCTGTGTGCTACCACCCCAAACCATTTATTATTCAATCACTGGTTTTCTTTGATGTACACATTTGTCGAAGTTTCAATTGTGCGATATATGTATGCATTGTTCCTAACGTATTGCTGTCACTGTCCCTTAACGTAGAACACATCAGCAGCAGCAGACGAGTTTGAAAACATCTCAGCAAACTTATGGAAAATATATATAAGGAAAATTTGAACTATCGACACATTGTGACAAATGTAGAAATTGCTCATTATTGGCAACTTTTCTTTTACCCACAATGCTTCAAAAAGTCGTCTGCTTATGAGGCGTGAAATTGTGTCTACAAGAGGGAAGGGGTTAAATATTAGTGCATGATACTTTCAGAATGTGAACCACTTGAAGGTACCAGTGACCTACTTGTATATGGCAATATAAACACCATCAATGGCAAAAAAGTCCTTGCTTGTCCCGACGACAAATATCCGATATCGCCGGATACCATTTCGACTTGGCCTGTACAAACGGTATGTACTGATGCTGGGACGTGGACTGTCACAAACTTGGAATGTAGTGACTGTAAGTAATACTTGGATTGATTCTCAGTCTTCTGTGACGGCCAAATATTCCTCTGTGACGACAAAATAGTATTTTCTCACCATTTTTGGACTACTTTTGGAAATTAACCCCCTTTTCCCACATACAGCAAATATGCAGCAGACGACTTTGAAAATATAGTGACTAAAACCTTTAAATTCTCCTTATAAGATAGCTTAATTGTTATATAATGTTGAAAACATTGTGGCCAAAGGGAATACTGCTCATCATGAGCAATTTCACCTTTGGCCAAAATGTTTTCAAAAGTCGTCTGCTGTTATTGCATCAAAATGCGTCTGCATGTGGAAAAGGGTTAAAAAGAGTAGCGTCTGCCGGTTTGGGGTTTTATTGACATAAAATAGATTATCCATTCCACTAAAAAAACAAACATTATAGACTCTGTGTAATGTATCGACCCGTCTCGAGGGGATAAAGGTATAGAGAAATGACTACTGAAACAGAAAATCCACAGGAGGCAAAACGTTTCTGTCCGGGATAACCTGCGCGGCATGCTTAGCCTGATCCGGGTTGATATTTTACGCAGAGTCAACAATGCTGGGTTTCTCGTGGAACGGCTCATTTGTATTTTGGGGTTACACTTCTAGTGTATTTATCAAAAAATGCTTCTAGAAATTAATTGCAGCCGAATCTGTGCATAAGACAACATGGGGAAAGCAATTCCCCGTCAAAAGCAACCACTTTTTGAGTTTCCCAATCACCCATTTTCTGCATAAATGACCGCGTAATTAAAGACCGCCTGTGAACAAAGACCAGATAATCCAATGGATGGTCTTTATACACAGGTTCCACTGTCCATGTCAAACGGACAGTGAGGACTCTGGTGAGACAGTGTAAAAGCGAGACTCACGTGTGTTTTCACTGTTCGCAGATGCATTAACCTTTTCCCGAATATAGACGCTTTCTGACGCCTCTGCAACAGACGGCTTTTTGAAAACATGTCGACAGAAGAAGACATTGCTGAAAACGAGTAATTTCTCCTTTTGTCCCCATGTTTTCACCTCTATTGCACTTTTCATTTAAAGGGACTTTCCAATATTGTTCCGTATATGTTTACAAAGTCGTCTGCTGTTTAAAAGGGAGAGTTAAGGTCCCAAACCTCCAGACGTGGTTCAAATGTATAAATTTCAGTCCGAATGTTCTGCATATGTATGTAATTCACGTGGGCTGCTTTGAACATCAAGGGAATCCGCCGTGGCCGAGTGGTTAGCGTCGGGGATTTGGAATCGGGTTTCCCGGGTTCGATCCCAAGTCGCGGCGCAGTGGTCATGGTGGAGTGTCCTTGGGCAAGGCACATATCCTAGCCTAGTACTGGTTTGTTTAGCCAGGTATCATGAATAAGTGAACTGTCGCCGTGATATAACTGAAATAATGATGAAAACGACGTAAAACCTCAATAAAACAATACAAATTGAATATCAGCCGTCCCGCGAGAAAACCAACAGTATTGCCTCAGCGTATTGTTTTGACCTAGATCAGCCTGTGCAGTCCGAGCATAATTATCTGGGCCGACACATTCCGTCTCAGGGGATAGAGGTATAGAGTAATGATTCCAGAAACTGAAAATCCAAAGGAGGCAAAAAGTGTCTACCCGGGTAAGCCTGCGTGGCATGCTTAGGCTGATCCGGGTCGATACTTTACATTGTGGTAATTGAATATCATAAGACGAACACACATACCTGTAAGTTTATTTTCTACCCAAACTTTGACAATTAGAGCATCCCTAGAAGACGGTGCTTGGACGCGCTTTAGGAACCCGATTGGTTGATTGCTTGTTTTGGTGTGTTACGCCGCTTCCAACAATTTGTCTATAGTCTGTAGTTAAAAAGTTATCTATGTCATCAACTATATTTTGTGATTCGTTAGAGGAGCCTATGTGACTACAGTAATTGAATAATATCTATGTCACCAACTATATTTTGTGTTTCGTTCGAGAAGCCCATGTGACGACAGTAATTGAATAATCTCTCTGTCACTAACTATATTTTGTGATTCTTTAGAGGAGCCTATGTGACTACAGTCATTGAATAAACTCTATATCACCAACTATATTTTGTGATTCGTTAGAGGAGCCTATGTGACTACAGTAATTAAATAATATCTATGTCACAAACATTATTCTTTTTCTGTAGATCAGCTTAATTGCCAAAAATTGAATAATCTCTATGTCACCAACTATATTTTGTATTTCTTTAGAGGAGTCTATGTGACGACAGTAATTGAATAATCTCTATGTCACCAACTATATTGTGTGCTTCGTTAGAGAAGCCTATGTGACGCCAGTAATTGATTTATCGCTATGTCACCAACTATATTGTGTGCTTCGTTAGAGAAGCCTATGTGACGCCAGTAATTGAATAATCTCTATGTCACCAACAATATTGTGTGCTTCGATAGAGGAGCCTATGTGACGCCAGTAATTGAATGATCTCTATGTCACCCACTATATTGTGTGTTTCGTCAGATGAGCCTATGTGACGACAGTAATTGAATTATCTCTATGTCACCAAATATATTGTGTGCTTCGTTAGAGGAGCCTATGTGACGACAGTTATTGAATAATCTCTCTATGTCACCAACTTTATTTTGTTTCAATAGATAAGGCTAATTGCCACAAATACCTAGTCACCTCCACATCGGTGTCCTGGTCGAGGTTTATAACCAAGAGAGTAGAACTGGTGGACGGGCCATGTGGGGTGGAAGATAACATGTTGAGTGCATCCTCAAAGCACAACGATCATGACGAACGTTATTTTCCAAGCAAAGCAAAGTTCAGTTTACCTGTAGCTTGGCTAACCAGCGCCGACCGGCCTATTACTGAACAATGGATTCAGGTATTAAGTATAAGGTATTAGTTGGAGGCTGTCTCGCGACATACATTGTTGTAAAAGTGAATATACGTGCCACCCGAGGTGCTACATCTTTGTCTGGAATGTTCATGACCGCAAAAGTTGTTTCCAAATAGAAGAAGTTGTTGACGCCTCTGCAGCAGAAGATTTTTAAAACATTGTGGCAAAAGAAGAAATTGTTCATGATGAGCAATTTCTCTATTTGCCACATTGTTTTTAAATGTATAAGCATACGTTAATGTTGTAGTTATATCAAAAACATTTGTCAAGATGTTGTAAAAGTCGACTGCAGCAGATAAAAGGTTTAAGTTAAACTTAGCTGAGTTCTATTAAAGAAGATGCGTTAACATGCTCATCATCGATTGTTTGTGCTGAGCCGAGCTTTGGTAACTCAATCGGTAGCGAACCGGGCTGTCAATTCAGAAATTGTGGGATCGAACCCCAGCTCAGCAAGCATTCATTCCGACTGGGTTTTTGAACTGGTTGTGGAAAACGACGTTAGGTCCCAAAAAAACAATCAACCGACTATATTTCTGTACGTTTGTATGATTTCTGTTTCAAGGTTCAGTTTCATGATAAACTTGTTGTAACTGGTATCGTGACAAAGGGTCGAGTTAACTCTAATCAGTATGTTACCAACTTTAAAATAAAGTATACTACAGATTGTTCTACTGGTGTATCGTATTGGTTAAACTCCAAAGATTTAAACGGACAAGAGGTAAGTACGATCGTATTGGAACTATTCACTCTTTGTCCAAATACAACATATCTGCAGCAAATGCATTTGTAAATATGGAAATACTCCATCAATGAAAGTTTAATTATTGAATTAAATTAAACCATTATTGTTGCAAATGGGGAAATTGCTCAAAGGTCGTCCGCTGTGGTGGCGTCAGAAAGCGTTTTATATGGGAAAGGGTTAAACCGCTTCTGATAAAAGGAATTTCCACACATTAAGACGGAGGTTTTCTCCGTGATTCTCGAAAATCATAGAAAAAAATCAATGCACTGAAAAAACTCACAGCAAGGGGCTAACTGCAGATTACATTTGGACATGGATTTACCGATCCCAAAAGTCTAACTTGAACACTTTACAAAAGCACTTTGTTATGTCCATATATTGAATGATAAAGGAGTTGAACGCAAAATACTGTACACACAGTATGTTGGTCTATCAATATACTAAGATTTAACATACATATGCGCATCTGCTATCTGGATAGTTTCTGCTAAGCACACCTCCTGGTTTACAATGGATTTTAGCCGGTTATTTATGCAATTAACAAACATACATGTCATATCAAAGTCACAATTGCCTAACAATGATACATATATTGAGAGTCCATTTCTACTATTAAAGCAGAAATGAAATCCTGTGTTATCTACATTTTCGTCAGCTTGATATAACTGAAATATAAGTAAAGGCAACGTAAAACATCATATAAAAATATGTCAATAATCTTGCCAAATTCACATACCATAGCTTCATTAAAAGAGAAAATACCTATTACGATAGGTAATATAAGTGCTAATAATACTCTATCTATACTTTAATCTCTGTTTGTAATTTTGTTATAGCACATTTAGACTTCATTAATAATTCATCTCTTTCTCTTGCTGGTAATAATAATCAACATATTGTGTAGTTCGTACTTATTAGTCGCCGGGCAAAAGCCCGCGACTTCTATTTTTAATAGGTTTTCGGAAATCACATGGGAGGAGGAGTTATTATTAGAAAAAAACAAATTTAAATGTCTTGAACATATTACAATTGCGTTTGTTTAAAAACACTTAGTTATGACACATCTAAAATGAAATAAATATTCCGATGTTTTAAGTATTAGTAGTTTCTTTATTTTGACTCGCATCTCTTTTTGGGGTTTTTATTTACGAAAACAAAACCTTCCCCATGAGACTTGCAGCAAGCAGACTGTTATGTGTCAATATCAAGTAAAAATCACGTCGAATTCTCCTTTAAAATAGCAATCTTAACTTACTAAATGTTATTTTCATGTTCAAAGAGATGTCTTGATTTGTGAGGAATTCATTTTATAATGTTTATCCATGTATATCTAAAATATGAACTGTTTCTAAGCTAAAACTGTTGATCGCGTGACTCTCGAATACCAACTGCGTAGATCAATCTCCTTTGCAGAGAGCCGCTCTTTACACTCACTTACAAATAGTAAATTATAGGTGATTTAAAATGTTTGTTTGGTTCGAAACAAATGAAGAAAAGAACAAACCGAGATAAAACTGGTTTTAATAGAAAAATGACTTTGAACGAACACTCTCTGCCTATAAAGAGAGTTTCAAGAACGACACGATGTAGGTCACGAATCGGGTCTTTCGTACAAAATTATTTCGTCCTTGACAATTTTAAATGTGTCATTAAATTCCCTAAAGGCATATTGCTTCCGATCTGCATATTGTTATGCATCATTGACACAAGGGCGCTCATCATAATATAATTTTAAAACATGAGTAGTTTGTTATGTTCATTATAAAAAAAAAAGGAAGGAAATAATTACAATAAATTAACATGTTGTAGGGCTCAGTTTATGTTCGAAATTAAGTTTAAATTATAAAACAATTTCAATGAGATTTAACTGTTTAGCTGATATTATATTTCGAAGGTGGTCTTATTTGTAAATATTGGATTACATTTCATCATTTGTTAAGGTATGATATAATTAGGATGCCAAGCTAATATCATTTTGAGAAAAAAGAGAAAACTCGTGTCTTCAGCGATTTAACCCTTATCTCATTGTTTTAAAAGTAAATTGCTGCAAAGGTGTCCAATGTTGACTTTAATAGGGGAAACATAAAATGACGTGCTATTGCATGCAAACCTTAATGAAAGCACTGTATACATACTAAGACTAATGATTGTCAAGATTACTCATTACCATTACTGTGTATGATCAATAATTAGTTGGCTGTGTGTATGGTCAACCTACTTTGGAATGGAGATTGATCATAAACAATGAAAGGCTTCAATTATCATTCACTTCGTTGACAAAACAATGCAAGTTATGATACATTTTCACTTGACCCCGCCCCTGATGTTCCAATATGCCCCTCAGTTGATAACTGTTTATTCAACTACTATGCATAACTGCAGTATGCATTTCCGGCGACATTGATGCGTTGCATCAACTTTCTCTTGTATGTGTATGTAATAACCTAACATATTGTAACAGTATTGTATATACACGCATACACATGCTGTATACTATATATCGAAGGGAGAGGCTGATCAGGAAATTAACCTTTACATTGCCGAGCCTTACCAGTGGACCCTCATGCTACTCATGTTGGGATATTCCATGTACACTAGTGGGGTGTAAGGCGATGCAAGCTCAGAAACGACAGGTCATCACGAGCGGTCCCATCTAAATAAATACTGCTTTGTTCAAAACCCTCTGTTTTCAGCAGGCAGTAGTGTGAGGGTTATGGATGGCCATTCTCTCTGGTTTATTCTGTTATTCGGCCGGAAATTGTTAAATTGTTAAATTGTCAAATGCATTCATACATGTATGCTGATGGATTATACATCTTTTTTGCATAATAAAATATATATATAAATATAAACGAATTAATCACTTTCTTAAAGTGTTTCACAACGGATAGGTGAACAGTTTTAATTGCATTACTTATGAATTCATTTTAAATCCCAACATTTTGAAGGAGTTTGTTGCAGCGGTGTCAAATGACATTTGCACCACTAAAATATGCAATTTATTAGACAAAAATGAAAAAGATAATTATAAAATATATATTTTTTTAAAATAAAAAAAATCTACCCAGACCGGGAATCCAATCATTGTCTCCCGCGTGTCAAGCAAATGTGCTAACCGTCAAACGAGCCGGCTTCGCCATTGTATCCAGTTAATTCATGAAATCATTAAAAATCGGTAAATAATTTTATTCTCTTTTAGAGTATATTTTATCACTGGGACTTGACTATCTTATTCCGTATTCTGGGGTTGTTATGGTTAACTTCGGTTGAGAATATGATGTATTTACGAAGGAATGTAGAATAAAATACTCTAGTACTTAGATTCCTGATTAACGTTACCTCTTAAATTTTATTCGAAAGGATTTTTGGAAATTCCGACGTTAGGTTAACTTACACACTTACCGTATATGTTATATTTTGTCAACTATTTATTTTATTATCATTTCAATAATTTGATTTTTTGAGTATATATGTTATCATTGGAACTCGATTATCTGAATTTATTTTTGAGTCGGAATTGAAAATCTGCCTTTACTCCACTCGATTTACAATATTTAGGAATCACCCACAAACTTTACGCGCGATCAAATATGTTGAAAGCGTTGAAATATATATTTTTTTTAATCATGTAATTCATATATTTTAACATAAAATTTCTTTTGATTTCTTTCTTTTGGGTAAGTGATGTCGAATCAAATCCAATTTCCGACTTCATATGCCAAAAAGTTACCGCATTTTGATTTTTAGACAGGAACTATTTGGCGGTTTGAAAGGACCGACATGGGCATAAGCTGGCTACAGTCCAATATTAGGTGGCAATAAATAGTTGGAAGCTGGTTTTCTCTTTCCCGGTGACACCACAACTTTTATTCCCTAAATAGTTTTCCTTCAATCCATTCTGGTATACTTGTAAGGGTTTTCTGTACAGCGAAGTTTTTTGGTCAAATTTTAATGAAATTGCGTCGTATCGACTTAGTAAGCCTACTGCCAATAGGAAAACGTTTCTTGTACGAACTATAGGAATTGTTTCCAAGAACAGAAGTAGGAAATCTTACAAGTCTGCCAATCAGAACGTTTCCGTTCCCATATGGTTTAAATATTACTCCTGCATATAAGTAATGTTTCATATGTATTCCTGTTTCCGCCCATAGACTTGTCGATTCTTTGGAAACGCGACATCTCCACATTAGGCCTCCAATTTAGCTTTGTCGCGCTGAATATTTGACACTGTCAAGTCGAAAAGTCGATATGTTAGGTCGATAATATCGCGCTAATTTCAATTTGTCAACTTAAGACTTAGGCCTGATGTCGAGTTGTCGTTTTGCTATAAAGTTGACAAGTCGATGACGGAACATTTACCAGTCGATGGCGGAAACAGGATTCCGTAGTGTCTTCTTACATACAATAATTTCCAAAGAAGAATGAAAGGAAAGTAGAGAACGAAGGTTTACACCAATTTGCCTTACAAGTGTTGTTCTAACGATGCACGTATGCCAGAAAAATGTTCCGGGAGGGGATTATATTATATTCAATCTTGTAAAGAACACATTTTGCTTTTAAATTTTCCTGAATATGACCTAGGGGTTAATCTTCGAAAGTGGATGCCGAAATGGCACACGTTAGCATTTCTGAACAGTGTAGACCACCTGCTCAGTCTTAACATGATCTCTACAAGTTGATAGAAACTTCTAACAAGGTTGCCTAAGTGCGAGTGAACAGTGAATATCTTGATCGGACTCATAGGCTGATTTGCGTTATACACTGTTCATAAAGTCAACTTGTACTTTTTCCCAAGCCCGGGCTCTTATTGACGCCGCATGAAAATGCGACGTCAGTATTGAATATAGGTTTCAATGTTGTATCATCGGATTGTGTAATCGAATAGGGAGCAACCAACATTATAATTGTAAAGAAAAAACTTTGTAATATGTTTTAAAAATAAAAAAAAAATAAAAAAAATATGAATCAATAAGTTGTATTAACTGATTTAAGAAACCACTATATACAAAAAAACGTATGTCTTTCTATCGTTATTACAAAACTTTAGACACCTTTAATGTGTATTTAATAAGTTTTCTCCAACTTCATATGCTACCCTTTTTTAATAGTTTAGTTTACGGCCTGACGACCCGATCAGTCACATCTCAGTAAAAGATGTTGTTCTATTTATAAACTTAAAAACGTTCTCCCCATACAGATTGTTCATTCAGATGAAGTTAATATCTATTAATATTTCAGCAACTATGTTGTTTTTTTATCTAATTGATCTGGTTATAGCAGATTTCAAACCGTTAATTGGTAAAATTTAAAAAACTTCAGCTTGTATGACTCATTATAGTTGCAGTCAATGTTAATCAAACTGTAAACCAAATGGTTTTAGGACTAAACTTGTCATTTCACGACTAAACTTCACGGGCTGTGAAAATCACATTGATCTTAGCATAAAACATGTCTAATCCCTACGTCAAAATTGACCATCTTCTGCCCTCGATAACCTTTTATTCTAGAAGTTGGTAGCCAGGTGAGTAATATAGGCAAGTCTTGGCCTTCATGTTTAAAATAAAGGTGACATTTGGCTTTCTAGATCAAAATGTTTAGATCTTTCTGTTTGCTGCGGTTATTTAAATGTACAGAACTGCATCTGCTTCCTGTAACTCGTCTTTGATGCCATCCTCGGTACCCAGGCTATTCATAAAATATATGATACCCTGGGCAAATTGGCTGTAAAAATCTCGTACTCATGAATAATTTATGAGGTGAAATGCAGCCTTTTGATTGGCCGCATGACACAAACCTTTTGCGATATTAAGATTACAGTGTTGTTACAGAGAAAATCATGGCGCATGACCTTAACGAAATTTCGCTAGCCAATTTGCCCAGGGTATCATATATTTTATGAATAGCCTGGGGGTACCGAGGATGCTTTGATGCTATATCACGGTCATACGGGTTTTCCCAAATTTTCTCAAATAAAAACTCAGGCGCCTGTTATGGGGGAAAACATATTATCTTCGCAACTTTGCTTCCGTGCAGACTGATCAGGACATATTTAAATATTGAAAAATATGAATTAATCTTACGGCTTTAGCCAATTGATCTGTTTTACTTTTCATTTTATTTTCAGATGTTTGAAGGTAATGTTGATGCTAGTAATGAACGTGTAAATATGTTCGAATCTCCAATAACAGCTTCGTGCGTAAGGATTATTCTACAGGCGAACTTCAATGAAGTAAACCCTAACTGGGCTGCTTTCCAGTTTGATCTTTTCGGTACGGTGAAACTACCGGTCTTTTAACCTCCATCATGGTCTATATGGCTTATTACGAGTTTTACTAAACCAAACATATACTAGTAAAACAAACCAACGATATGACATTATTTTTAAATGAAGAACTTGTTCCTTGACGTGTCAATTGTTGTCTCAACAAGTTCTTCATTTAAAATAATGTCATATCGTTGGTTTGTACTATTCTATATCTGTTTTTTATTCCTTGACGTGTCAATTGTTGTCTCAATAAAACAGATATAGAATAGTAAAATAGAATAAAGAAAGTCAAGGAAAAGAGAAAATTTCATGGAAATAGTGCAAGATGACAGAGATGTCAGGGACATTGAGAGAGAGAGGACAGAGAAGAGAGAGAGACAGAGAGAGAGAGAGACGAGAGACGGAGAGAGAGAGAGAGAGAGAGAGAGAGAGAGAGAGAGAGAGAGAGAGAGAAAGAGAGAGAGAGAGAGAGAGAGAGAGAGAGAGAGAAGAGAGAAGAGAGAGAGAGAGAGACAGAGAGAGAGAGAGAGAGAAGAGAGAGAGAGAGAGAGAGAGAGAGACAGAGAGAGAGACAGAGAGAGAGACAGACAGACAGACAGACAGACAGACACAGACAGACAGACAGACAGACAGACAGACAGACAGACAGACAGACAGACAGACAGACAGACAGACATACAGACAGACAGACACAGACAGACAGACAGACAGACAGACAGACAGACAGACAGACAGACAGACAGACATACAGACAGAGACAGAGAGAGACAGAGAGAGAGACAGATAGAGACAGAGAGAGAGAGAGAGAGAGACAGAGATAGACAGGAGAGAGAGAGACAAGAGAGAGACAGAGAGACATAGAGAGACAGAGACAGAGACAGAGACAGAGACAGGTAGAGAGAGACAGAGAGAGACAGAGAGAGAGGAGAGAGAGAAAAAAAAGAGAGAGATCGAGAGAGAGAGAGAGAGAAAGAGAGAGAGAGAGAAGAGAGAGAGAGAGAGAGAGAGAGAAAGAGAGAGAGAGAGAGAGAGAGAGAGAAAGATAGAGAGACAGACAGATACTCAGAGAGACAGAAACAGAGAGGGAGACATACATAGAGGGAGACATACATAGAGAGAGGGAATGAGAGAGAGGGAGACATACCTAGAGGGAGACATACATAGAGAGAGGGAATGAGAGAGAGGGACAGAGGGGGAGATACAGCAAAAGAGAGAGACAGACACACACAAAAACGGACACACAGAGAGAGACAGACATAGAGAGAGGGAATGTGAGAGAGAGAGAGAGTGACAGACAGAAAGAGAGAGAGAATGATAGAGAGAGACCGTAAGAGAGAGAGGGGTGTGGGGTGGAATATGTGTTCCGAGACCAGAACCCAAGCAAAGCATATGTATATCAGGACTGTTGTAGCGTTTATTGTAATGTTTAATATTGAATCAAATCAAAATGCATTGTTATATTTGTTGTGAGTTTAAGTGTTGGTTTAAATTTGTTGTTACCTACGTTTGAAGCTTAAATTACTTTTAACGCTTTTTCACAAACAGGCGCCTTCTGACGTCTTTGCAGCAGACGATTTTTAATATAATTGTGATAAATGAAGAAATAACTCAAATGTAAGTGCTCGCTCTTTTATAGAGAGTTTCCATTTTCACTAAATGCTTTCAAAAGACGTCTGTTGAAGGTGTTTGTATTTAGGGAAAAGATTATACGTCACCGAAATGTAGATTCGAGTTATGTAGTTTAACTGATCCTAAATAAACTGACAATATTAATATAGTTAACTCAGTGAGTACTCATTCGCTCATTTTTGATGATACTACATGTACTTCTTAAAACCAAGGACTTGGAAAAACGTAAAATAAATAACGAATAAAACAGATACAGTTTAATTAAACGCTTTCCCAGAAATAGACGCTTTCTGGCGCCAATGCAGCAGACGACTTTTGAAAACATTTTGGCAAAAGAAGAAGTTGCTCATAATGAGCAATTTCTCCTTATTGCCGCAATGTTTCAACTCTATACAATAAATAAACTATCATTTATAGAAATGTTCCTGTTTTTGTCTAAATTATTTCAAAGTGCAGATACGTGGGATCGGGTTCAGAAATCCGTGGCTAAAATCAAATTATTCTAACGTAACGCCGACAAATGAACTACAATGGAATCGTGATAACTCGAACATGAAAGGGACCCTAGATTGTTTTTTGAGTTTTCGACGTGTTTGAGTGATCGCTTGGACTATGTTAAAAACATTTATGTATTTTTAGTTGTTAAATCAATTTATACTCAAGTGTTTCGTTTGGAAAGCAAGCCTGTTAGAACACGGCTGCTAAGCTGTTTCAAAAGACAGATCTGTTCTAAGGAAGGGTTCGAGTTAAATGATGTATTCGAAATGTCCAATTTTCACATGTTCGAATGATCGCGAGTTCTCTTTATTTTCGTATTTGTTAACGAACGAATTGATAGATTAATGCAGTTATATTTGATGCGTAGTACAATGGTTGAACTCATTCGCTGCGACGTCAAATATGGACACTCACAAAGAACGTGCTTTGCACTATCAGTGGTAAACGCTGAGCACAGTTTACAATACCTATTGTCAACATCCGGAATGGTTACCAATATGTAAGCAATTGTTCTGGCAATATAAGCCTTTACGCATCTGTAAACACATCGTAAATGACAATTGGGTAGATAAGTTAACATATTTAATTCTCATATATTTTACACAGTAGGAAACATCAAGAAATATACTAGAGAAATGGATAAGACTGAATGCTCATAGCTTATTTTAGGTCCTCTCCAATAAAGATTGATTTACATGTTCAGAAAATATCAACTTTGTAATTTATCATGGATAGATTGCAGTTTGCAAGTGTTCAAATCTAGAAAAATCTGGGTCGACACCTATTCTCAATTTCCAGTTGTCGGTTTCATATGCATTCACAACAGTAGTTACTGTTAATTTCCAGCTAGTTTTAGATTGCAGAAATCCTGCATTGTTCATATATGTATGGATCATATTTAAAAGGCCAATACTTTTTAAATACCTGATGTAATACAGAAAATATCCAGGATAAAGCTTTTTGAGAAATCTTGTGTCAGTTCTAGATGATAAACGATAGGTGCCGACCAAAGATTCGCACATGTCGGATTTTGTTCTGGGTTTAAAACCCTGGATAGATTTTACAACATAGTACTGTAACTGCATCTATATCTGTCTGTGACATGATGTTATTATTATTATTATCATTATTATTATTATTGTTATTATCATTATCACTATTATCAAATCCATCATTATTATTATTCATATTATTATTATGATTATTATTCATATCACTCATATTACAATTATTATTATTATTATTATTATTATTATTATTATATTATATTATTATTATTATTATTATTATTATTAGTATTATATTATTATTATTATTATTATTATTATTATTATTATTATTATTATTATTATCATTATTATTGTTATTATTATTATTATCATTATTATTAGTAGAAGTATAGTTATCATCATAATTTCCTGCAATGAATCAAATTGTTTACCACCATTATTAATAAATTGCACACGTCTACGTGGATTCGTTTTTCGTGTTTTAATAATTAATACCAGTAATCGACGCAAACCAAATTGCATCACAGCTACATCGACTTTTAAAAAATTAATTACGGCACCTACCTCTGACTGTGATTCAAACGACTTTTGGCGCCTCTACTGAAGGAAATTGACGACAACGATGTGGAAACAGAATTATATATAAATATCTATGAGTCAATCCACGAGAAAAACCATGATTATAGACTCTGCGTAATGTGTCGATCCAGATCAGCCTGCGCAGTCCGCACATAATGCATGACCCCCCGCTAGCCGCTAGATGGGATTCATACACATCTATATAATTGGTCGGCGTCGGGCTTTTTTTATTCTTTTTATTCACGAATAACAGCAACATCCCAAATCGCCAGAAGTAGCTCATAGATGATAATGTTTTTGTTTGTATGGTGTTTAACTTAAATTTCATCTATTATTCAGTCACATCACCGCGTGGCCTGGGTAATTTAGCAAAATGTCTGGACTATTTATCCTGACAACAGCAAGTCAGTCTAATGCCAATCAAAAAACCCTGAGTGCCAAGGATGGAAAGCAATAATGATCTCTTTTATGACCCGGCCGAGGATCGAACCCGCGATTTCCCGCACCACCGAGGCGGTCTCCCAAAGATGTCTAGTCCACTTGTTTACAAACAGTTACCAACAGGACATGTGCAGAGTGTCTGATTCGATAGTAAATAACTACTTGGTACTTTTTCTGATTGGTCTTTACGCCGCTTTCAACACCATTTATTTATAAAAATACGCTTCTTATGTAAATCAGCAATACTATAGGTAAGGTTACACTATCAACCACGTATGAACCGAAATGTGATCGTCAAAAGGCTAAATAATGGGAAAAACCGTTACAATTTATGAAGTTTGTTATGGTATGACCAAAATCAGGGCATCGAAACACTTTAGCAAACTGTAGATGCTCAAACCACAATTTATCAATAGAAACAGGACGCCATAACAAGACAGAAAGAATGTTTAGATATTGTTAATATTGTTTAGAGAAAAATGTACATGTTGTTGAAGATGAATTGTTATTGAATTGTCCATTGTATGATGATATAAGAAAATCTTATTTTCCTAATGACTGGTATAATAAACCATCAACAAAGCATCTGTTTAAGACGATCATGAAATGTCAACACCAATCTTTGATTTTTATATTGGCTAGATTCTTAACAATTGTATTCAAGAAAAGAAAAAAGTTGTTGGAAAGATCTGAAATACAGACCGGAGAAAGTAGACACTACTTTATTAAATCACATAAACGTGAATGAAATCATGTGTGTTTGCCTTCATAATTACTAAGGTGTACATAGATCATATTTAGTGAACGTTACTCACATCAATTACTTGTTAGATTGTATATGTATTGTGGACCGGTGGCCTCATATTACGAATAAAGATATTGTATTGCATTGCTCGAACCCTAATCTTCTAACGCATGTACGAAAGTGATGAATGGAAACGATCATGTGGATAAACATATGAGCCGTCCCGCGAGAAAACTAACATTATGGCCTCTGCGTAATGTATCGACCCAGATCAGCCTGCGCAGGCTAATCCGGGCCGACATATTCCGTAAGAGGGGGATAGAGGTATAGATTAATGATTCCTGAAACAGAAAATCCACAGGAGGCGAACAGTGTCTGTCCGGGTTAGCCTGCACGGCATGCTTAGGCTGATCCGGGTCGGTACTTTACGCAGAGTCCACACTGTTGGTTTTCTCGCGGGACGTCTCATATTACCTATATCCACCATAGACCGTGTATAACGTAAACAGTTACTCTCATATTCGTGCTTTGTCCATTACATTACCATAAACACCGTATGGGAGCGACAACGTACATGTATATTGATACTAAGCGAGGCGAGTGACAGTCGAAAGCGAACATCACCATTGGTCAGTTTTCTCGAAGTAACGACATTTCTAAGAACCACAAATGAACTAGCATGTATGTATAAATTCATAACGAGTTCCGTCGTCCAAACAAACCTAAAATTGTTCCGTTACAGTGTCATATATCTTTTCTCGATCGTGAAACATGGCATGTAGTACCGACAAAATAGTGTGCCTGTCATGTTTATTCCCGTTGAAACAGTTTCATTTCAACTTAATACACGTCTGTTCTATCGGTTCTTCTCCATCTTCATCTTCTATTTACAATAGATATATATGAATGGAAAAATTCACCAAACACGGTAGTTTTACAACGACTCTAGTTTACGAGTATGTTAAAAGGAAGAAATTCATTTAGCAAAATGTCAAACATTTATTACTCAAGGCTCGTGTAGAGCATCTGACCAAACGAGATAATAACAATATGAAATATAAAACATGTAAACACCAAAAATGTACGGGTGAAAAAAAAAAGGTAACACGGAATATATTATGGGTGAAAGAGACACAAGAAATCTTACATTCTTAGTATAAAATAAAGGAACAAAATTGCTTATCTTAATTCAATGGTGGTGTCATCTAAAACATGATTTCAGAATAAAGGTAATCGGAACATCGTAGATTTGTCAGCGCTGTTCATATGTTGATCATATTTCGTTCTATCAGTATTAGGATGTGAACATTGCAAAATATAGTGAAATTCATCACCTATTACATCAACAGAGCAAAGGTTGTATGTTCTACGATTTCTGTCAATATACTGGTATCTACCCATTCATAGACGACCGTTATATCATTATGGGTTTATGGTACGGTCCCAACGAGGCCAACAACACAGAAACCTCTATCAAATTAAAGTTCATTTTTAAAACCCTTCCAGAATAGCAAAGAAAAATTACCATAGTTGATCGACCATTTTTTCGTTTGTAAGGTCAAATCTTAACCCGAACTGATTTTCCTTTCAATTTGAGAGAATACAGGATGTCTTAACCCATTACTTCACACAGACGACATGTGATGCCTGTTGTTACATATGACGTTTGAAAACATTGTAATAAAAGGTGAAATTGCTCAAAATGAGCAATTTCACCTTTTATTGCAATATTTTCAACTTTTGTATCAATATATATATTTCAGTTTTTCTAGATTTGTGAAATTGTTAGTCTGATGATTGTAAAGCAGACGACATATGAAAAGCAATGTGAAGTAATGGGTTAAGGTGTCAATATTCTGGTTGTTTATCAGTCAGACGTTATTCAACTTTATATAAAACACCTTCAACTTTCATCTAAATCATTATTGTTGAAAGAGAGACAACTTCAGTCTTATATAATATATTATTCGTCTAAAATGTCATGGACAGCAAAATTGTCCACCTTGCAAGCCGATCCGAATTACTTCCCTTTGACCAGAAGCGGCTGTAGTAATTGTGTTACAAACACGGTTTTGTTCCAATATCTTTGATTAGATGCGACGAACTGTGTATGCATCCAATCAAATTGCAAAGCGTTGGTTTCGATTTCCAAAGAGGCCATCAGTCAAGTGTACAAGCCTTGGCTAATGAGATTGAGTTACACCATGCATAACTCGTATACTCAGTTGTTATGGTACATACACAGATCGGACTGCATCACATTAAAACGCTAGAGGTGTAATCCCTCTGTGCTGCTGTCCATCGTTGATTTTGTGCTTTTTATGATTTATTGAATACTATAGCAACTCTCTCATCAAAGTACTGAAGTACTGAAGGTAGAATTGCGATCGTTTAAGAAGAGATACAGAAGTGCATATATGAATATTTATTTTACAAAATGTTGACGAACAGACAGACGGAGAGACAGACATCGCCAATCTATAGACCGGAATTGCTAGAGCAATCCGGCCAAAAATAACAAAAAATCATCAATTTTAGCAGTAAAATCCTGCCAAGAAGTAATGAATTGAGAAAAAAATGTGCTGAGAGGTCCATAATTTCAAACTTGCTAAGATTTGGTCTGTGCAATGAATGTACAAATTGAAAAATGTATTGTTGACATGTATTTTCTACACCATCATTGTAATGTTGTTTATCATAAATAAAATTATTCCTTTTTTTAAATAAACTTTTAATCAAAATGTGTGTCTCAGTGTTGTCTTCTTCAGCAGTTTGACAGAAACAAAGCCTAAATCTGAAATTGTGTCAATGTGTTATTTGTCAACTCTGTCCCATAAGTTTTGCTTGTGATTTGAACTCTCATAAAAAAAGCACGGAAAGGGACAACTTTCCCAACTTTGATTAAATATGTTTTCAATTAAATTGTAAAAAATCTTTTTCTTGTTTTTTGAAAGTTTTGTCATTATTATTTAAGACGGACATTATATACTAGAATAGCCAACTGACTATCATTTGAAAAAGTGTTTCTTATTTAAACCTTTCCCACTTGCATACGTAATTGCAGCCGACGACTTTTGAAAACATTGATGCAGAAGAACAAATTGCTCATAACAAGCTTTCTCCTTTTGCAACAATGTTTTCAACTATATTCAATGATTACACTTCCAATAAATGTGATTTTCTGTATCTTTGCTCAGATTTTTTTTAATTCGTCTGCTGCAGAGTTTTAATATTGTGGGGTGGGTTGTGATTTGTTAAAGGGCAAGCATGATTGGGAATTGAGTGTTGCACTTATCCTAATGAAACACTCGCCTGCCTGTGCATGTTTTAGCTTAACTTAACTTGTTAATGTTCTTTCCATCATCAACTTAGTCATCTGTTAGTAATCAACTCTATGAACGAAATAATCGCGTCAAAATCTTGAATCGCGTCAAAATCATAACGAACAAACTGTCAAAATCTAATTTTGAACTGTGTAATACAAATTTAGAATAAAAGGATGAATCAGTTATGTTGTAACAACCAATATCCGCGGGTCATTTACCTGATTTTGGCCGAAAGAAATGATCGATTTCTTGCAAGATTTATTCGTTATTGGTTCTGCCTATTATAATCAAAGTATTCTAAACGCTTTATAAACAAGTGATTTAAAGCGCTCAAATCATTTGATGAAATTTGTTTCTTTAGACGCGGACCTTGTCGAAAGCACCTATCCAAAATGCAAGTCATCGTTAATCGTTGTCGAAGGAATAGATGGACTGAGAGAAAGAGAAAGAAAAGGCTTAGCAATGCATACTATCTTTATGAATAAGGACATGAACGAATATGTATGGACTGGCGCCTAGAATTTCTAACTAGCCGATCCTTCATTCCACTCGCTTATGCTAGCGGGCGAGTGGATGTTTACATCTCTGCCGAGAGTGAAAAAAGGGTTACAATTTACAAAGGGTAATTGCGCGGTGCAGTGCTATATTGGCGTAGTGATATCTAAATGATTGTGTACACTTTAAATATGATATTTACACTTACAAGACTTGTTATTTTCTATTATAAGCTTGAATAATCGGATTTTTTTTCGTTACTCTATGTTTGCTTTTGTGAGCATTCGTAAATTAGTCAAACCAAAAATTGCACTTAATTGTTGGTGGTGAAGGGCATATACATCACGTGACTTCAAACTCACTATGACTATGGCAGCCTCTGCGCATGCGCAAGTCTACCAATAAAAGGATTGATAGAATAGCTTATTTAACATATGTCTCTTTGAAAGGGTTTAGTTTAAACAATATTTTATTCACATGAATTTTACAAAGCTGTTTACAAATTAACAAGTTACTTAAAACTGATGTAAATTCTTCTCCGTGTATATTTTTTTCTCAAATTGATACAATTTGTTAAAACCAGGTTGACAATTTTCCGAGAATGAACCTAAAATTATAAAATTATCAAGAATTAATTAAATAGCTTGAATCTAGATCTATATTCTAGAGAGAAAGAGGGCCGCTGTCAATCATCGTGACGTCATAAATCGTTATTGCATTTCCCTCCGCGGGCTGTGATTGGTCAATTATCAAACTCGGCAGTAACGAGGGGTTACTTTAAGGGGAACCGCGAATACAGGTTAGCGTGAACTCGGTGGGGCTGCTTTATCAGCCCTCGGGTGAGCGTTTTTTGGAAAATCCGCTTGGGGGCAGTGGTTGAACGACAAACGAATGAATGAATCTTCAATGTATCCTCTGCTGTTTCCCATTGATTAGCGATCGGGAATCAAGGGTCGTTATTTCTGATCCTAGTTCTACTAAAATTATCTCCGATGATTATCAAACGTCATTGTGATTAGCCTCAGTTGTCTTCCACCATCGAGCTAAACTATCTATGTTGGAAGGGAACCGATTGATGAATCAGAATGCTGTGTACATTCAAGGTTATGAGAGTTACCACTTAAGCATTAGTTTACTTAAACAAAACTCGTAATTGTATTATGTATTACTACGCTCTATTGCTCTTTTTACCACGATATTTCGGATCCTCATATCTCCTTTCACCACGACGATGACGGTTCAAAGCTCTTTATTTCAATATATTACTTTTTTATCTCAATATGACCATTTACTATCTGACAAAGTCAAATAATTATAACAACAACAACCAAACCCGTTACATGTATGTGGACTAATATTAATTAAAGTTTGATAGTCATGACTCGAGCGGGTCTTTTCGGTCATCGAGCCAGTTTTCCTGACCCATGGTACCTGCGCGTGAAATGGAGTTGTAAGGTTGATTGGTTGATTGATTGGGGTTTAACATCGTTTTCAACAACATTTTTAGTCATATCACGGCTGCCAGTTTATCTAATCATGTGTTTCCTGGCTTTCTCCCACCAGTATTTCACACAATATTCTTTTCAAGCAACTCACATGACAGTTAGTCCATTGGTGGACAAGAACGACGCATGTCAAAGTAACTTTAGTCAAACATCGGAAAGAATGTTGGCCGAGCTGGGGTTCAAACTCACAACCCCTGGATTGTCCCGCGTCACTACCGAATGAGCTACCAAAATGTGAGATGGTACGAATAGAGTATTATTTACAAAGAATTAAAAGGAAATAAAAAAATGTATTTTGGAAAACGTTACCCTTTTTATTGATACCATTATCAACGTCTTACGAAAATAACCAATAACTATTCTATTGGTACTCTTGGTACTCTTAATGCAGGGTTTTATTCAATGGTAATCGAGCTTATAAGGTACAAAGACATTTCCCCCTTCTACCTTATCTAGGCATGTTGAGTAGGATCAAAAACATTAAAACCATGTATAAACTTCTCTGCAGTAGCAACCGCTCGTATAGATCTGATGACTTCCTATTACAGTTTGCATCAGCCAAAATTGACGCTTACACAATCGTTAGGTATCAACATGGGTTATAACCCATGTAAATAAACGAGAAAGAGAAACGGTGACTTAGCGTCGGTTGCGTCTCGAAATTGTATTGGACAGAAAAATGAAAACAGCTCACGAATACTTAAATGTATAGTGTCAATTTGGGAAGATCTTTTATGTGATGTCGTCAGATCCGATTTACATAGAGCGAAGTATTTTGGTCTAGCTTTAATCCAATTGTCCTGATCTAAAATCACTGATGTTTAGTACTTTTACTTTCCCTTCATATCGAAATAAATGGAGTCGGTTTTTTTATTTGACACGCGTGCTTACGTGTTGGTTAGCAAACTTCAGGTTGTCTGTTCTTACGCGTTCATCTCAATGCAATAAGTCATTTAATCTGACATTTCCATCCGATTAATTACCTTGTTTACTTATTCAAACTATTATCTAGGTCAAATAGATCACTTAATTTGACAATGTTAATCAGTACAATCAAACGCCAACCTCAACACAGGAGAATAATCAGCATATAACACTACTTCTAGATGTAACGGAATCTATGCCAAAACTGTTTAATGAAAGAGACAACCATCGGTATGTCAGGCTGTTAGAGAACCCTTTCCCTGGTAGAAAACCGAATACCGATAGAACTTGTTTTTATCTTTCGTGAAGCTAGGTGTAAAGTAACTACATGTTCTAGTAATGAAAACATTCATGGGATTCTAATTTTACCACAGTAGTCAAACTAAAGACTTATATATGAATCGAAATAAGCAAGTACAGGCGAACCTGTGCTACATACCATATTGGAATAGCAATTCCCTGTCTATAGAGACCATACTTTAAGTTCCCAAATACATACTTTCTGTAATTTAAAACAACCTGTGAACAACAGCTAGATTGTTCACTTCCCATGGGTGGTATAAACCCTAGTTGAAGTTTAAATTCTTAGTTTTAAACGACAATCGATCTTTCATAAAGTAGGAAGAAAAAGTAGGTTCTATGTGATTTGTAAAAACATGAACGTATTCTAAATATTTATATACAATTATGCAATTAAAAAACAACGACTGCACCTCTGCTGTCTTTGGGATTGTTAAGTCTTTGAAATGTTCAAGCTCATTAAAAGGAGGAAATGACTAAATGAAGACACCTTTTTTTCTTCCCAAATACGGCGGATATTTTGTTTCGAAAATATTCGAATAGAAGTGTTATAATGGCATGATCTAACGAACATTCTCTTAACTGGTCTGAACAAAAGATGCGTAGTTTGATTTTGGTTTTAGTATTGTAATTTGAAGGGCGTGAACAATTGATAAGCCACACCCATCGACAAATATCACAAACCAACCACGCCGGTTCTCCTGCATCATATGGCTTTTGTTTCTGATGCATTCGGTAATTGAGTGTACCGGACACTACAATACAATATAGCAATTACACGGCGAGAAATTAATTACCTCTTAAACTTTGAATGCAAAAGCAGTAACTTATTGCACCCAGATATCAAATTTACCTTGAATATGGCACCGCAAAACTGTCATTTGGATTTAATTGTTATAAAACAAAGCACCAATCTTACAACTGGCATATTATTCGAAAGTACCAACTTAAAACAAGAAATAAACTACCACCCATGCCATCCTGCGCACGCATTAACAAGCATTGCCTTCAACTTAGTCCGAAGAATTTACATAATAGTTTTAGAAAACATACAACCAAGAGCTCACACAATCATACTATTGTAAGATCTACGGGCCAAATACGTACCCTTTCAATGATAAATCTTCTAGGACAGATTACAAAAAATTCACACAATCACACTATTGTAAGATGTAGTAATTATTCTACGACAGATTCAAGCTGATTAACCATATCCTTAAGTTTCCCGTGGTAATAATATAAAACGTTGGAACGAGAATTGCATTTTTGTATGAAAAAGAAAATCTAGAAATTAAAACAAGTACCCGTTTCAATGATAAATCATCTACTTCATTTTAAAAAAAAACCTCACACTATCACTCTTTTGTAAGATTAAATGGTTAAACAACTTCCCATTTCAATGATAAATCCTTTACGATAGACTACTAAAAAAAACCTCTCACAATCACACTATTATAAGATGTAGTAAATATTCTACGACCAATTCGTTATATGATACTTCATGCTGATTAACCATAATCCCGTGGAAATGAAATAAAACGTTGGAACGAGAATGGCATTTTTGTATGAAAAAGATAATCTAGAAATTAAAAAAAAAAAAAAAATTAATCAATGTACCTTAAAGCACGAATTATTTTTCGAAGAACAAAGCCATTTACAAAGGCTTATCAATTACTTCTGTTCACACAATGTTTTTACACCTGATTCAACAGGTACTATTTACACTTTCTCCATTGTTTGCCTTATTTTCAAGGTGATCTGCTGTAGATTTGGTCTATGTGATAAAGAGTTAAACAGGCAAAATTATCTCATGTAATCATTTTTTTTTGTCTTCAAAGATTATGGCGATTAGTAGTCGATTATATAATTAATATCACTGAATACATTATGATTCATAGAACGCCTCACTGTTTATAAGTGCAATGAATAAATGATCGGTAAATAAATCTTCAAGCGGCACTTCCAGTGCGTTTTAAAATGACCTAAAATGTCAATATGCATGTATAATACTGTATCGTATATTGTTCAATAATTCTCCAGACTTGTCAATAAAAGCATATGGAAATGAATTTATCTTCAAAAAGTGTTATAACATAATATATTGGCTTGTATAAATCATGTCTAATAGTTAAATTAAAGATCGCTGGAAAAGGGTTCATTCCTTCTTAGAGATGCCTTGCAACCAGCTTTTCCTCATTGATAGTCTATGATACCAGGGGTACCGTCCCATAACACTTTTAGTGCTTTGATTATGCTTTGTTTTTGTATACTTAAAGGCTGTTTATTAATTTACCCTTTCTCACATACATGAACTCTGCAGCAGACGACTTTGGAAACACCTAGGCAAATATATGTACAATTAATTAATTTAAAATGATAGTATGATAATCAAATAGAGTTGATCAGCAAACGAATAGATTTCTCATTTGGCTAAACTGATTTCAACGTCGTCCGCTACACATGTGTAAATATAAAAATGGTTTCCCACCACTGCGCTTGCTTTGTTGCTGCATTCTGAAGTAATATTTGTACTTGGCTGATACAAAAAAAATAATGTCAGAATCTGTACATGGACAGTTGGGAAATCGTTGTTCTATCCAGATAGGTATCTGTTATAACAAGAGATGTCCGGAAGACAGGGCGCCCGACTATTCCAGCGCTTATTAGCTACTAAGATGTGGACTCTAATGTAATTGCGTGCAAAACATTTATCAGCATTTATTAAAGGGTGAAAATTTTAATTATATGCAAGATATAGTTATCTAACTTAATTATGTACACAGGTCTGTTGATTGGCAAGGGTTGTAAGAAGTGTCAATGCAATGCATCAAGTAGTTACTAAGATATGGACTCGTAGCGTAGTTGCATGAAAACTTTAACCAGAATTTCTAAGTAATAAAAGGACCATAATTTGCATTATATGTAGAATTGAGTTATCTAATTCAATTATTTAGATAGATGTGATAGTTTGAAAAGGTTGTATACAGTTTCAATGCAATGCATAGAGTTAGTTACTAAGATATGGCCTCTTAATGTAGTTGCACACAAAACTTTAACCAAAAGGGGGCATAAATGTGTCAAAATCTGATATAGAGTTTTGGAACTTGTCCTGCAAGGTCATCTGCTGATGTCCAATAAGTGTATGAAGTTTCATATTACTTTAGCAGCTCTCCATATTCTTCAAATAGTCGAGCTAAAAAAGAGCCCGAATTAGCATTATGTGCAGGATTGAGTTAACTGTCTTGATTATTTAAATAGGTGTGATGGTTGGGAAGGGATGAATAAAGTTTCAATGCAATGCATCACGTAATTACTGAGATATGGACTCTTAATGTAGTTGCATGCAAAACTTTTACCATAATTTCTTAGTAAACAAGAGAGCCAAGATGGCCCTAAATCGATCACCTGAGTGATAGTAAATTAGTAGCAAATATTTAACTGCAAATATCTGGGAAAATTTGATCAAGAGTGCAAATGAAACTGCAAGAAGTGGACACTGTTAAAGAAATAGCCATTTTAAAGGTCATTTGTATCTTGAAATCTAACAACAACTTAAATAAGAATGAAATTATAAAGTTTTGTCATTTTGCCACTTTCCTGATGCCGCCTTGCTGCCCTGTTTTTCAATGAAATCAATATGGCTTGAAAAGTTTTTGTAGAGGGTCACTCAAGGAACATTTCTATCAAATTATCTTGGAATCTGACAAGCAGATTATGGAGGAAAGGGATCTTTAAAATTGGGGTATTTCTCTCACGTTCTCATGTCGCAGCAGCCAAAGTTCTACATAGAATGTAAGTCTTCGAACAATTTTGAAAAAAGACTAACAAAGGAACATTCCTGTTAAGTCAAGTTGAAATTGGTTCCGTGGAATGGTAGGCGTTGTCATTTGTAGCTAAAGGTGATGACGCCTGGTTGCTATGAGTTTGTAACCAATCAATACGGCTTGAACAAATTAAGTAGGGGATCACTAAAGTAAGATTCCTATTCAATTTTCTTAAGATCAGAAAAGCACTTTTATAAAAATGGAATTTTGATGCCGCCAGACTGCCATGTTCTTCTACCAATCAGTATGGCTTGAACAATTGTTGTAGATGGTCACACAAGGAACATTTCTACCAAATTATATTGGAATCTAACAAGCAGAATCGGAGTAGAAGATTCTTAAAGTTTTGAAGTTTTGCCCCCCTTTCTGATGCCGTAGCAACCAAAGTTCTCAATGATGCCCCAATGGCTGTTCCGTTCCGCAAAGTGTAGTTAGCCCATAAATATTAGACTTGTGATCGTGGAAAACCAACTTTAGCACAACACTATTACACGTCCGAAAAAAAGACCTTCCTAAGCACCAATGCATCCAAATAGATACTGCATTTCAAACATTTCTTTATTTGTCGAACATGTTTAGAGAAATATCAGACTGTGCGGGTGCGCTGTCTGAATTTCATCTACTCTTGTTAAAATTGCCCAACGGTGAGTATATACATGTTAGTGTGATACTAAGTGACATATACCTAAAGCGGAATGAAACAATAAGAATACATACACTAGATACATACAAAACATACCTCTACACATTCTGAAAATACAACCATTTTTCTTTTCAATTGATTTATTACTCCCAGTTTGAACAAAGAACACAACACGTGGAACATAACAATTAGCATAACAAACAGTGATAATAACAGCCCTTTTTTTTTTAATTTGTTTATAATACATAGAATACATACTTAAAATACATGTCCTCAATATACTTTACATTATACAAATACACTCATTTTGAAACTTTGTTTATTTTTTTCATTTTCTTTATTTCTCCCAGTTTGTACAAAGACAAAAAAAAAAACACGAGGAACATTAACATTAGCATTACAAACGTATGCGCACTAAGAAACGTTGTATGAAAAATACGCGGGAGGGAATTTCAACAGCCAAAAATAGTTCCGGAAATTTAGAGTGATAATTCAGATCACGCTCAAATCCTTTTTAGTGTATAGAAGAGCAATTGTCAATAGTTGAGTATTCCCAGTATTTTTCATACAACGTTTCAAATGTTGAAAAAATTTAATATTTCCAAAACAAATACAATGGGAAGTAAAGATAGAATAGCCTACACGTGATTTTATCAAGGAAAACAACGTTATGTCAAAACCTAGTTCCCCCTTAATTTGTATTCCTTTAAGTTATAAACAAGTGCTACTTTGAAAACATTTTTACTTATGGAAAAGCTCCATTAATGAAAGTGTTATAACTACAAATAGTTTTAAAACAGTGTGGCAAAAAGAGAAACTGCTTTCCAAAAACATGTTTATTTTTATTTTGCCGCATTGTTTTCAAACGCAATGAGCGTGTACAAGCGGGAAAGTGTGCGATAAGCTTACATGTATACTATTTCACACTTTTTAGTGTGTTTAACTGACATGTTTGATAGTATGTTTAACTAACTAACATACTACGACAATACCTATTAAACAAGACACCGATTATCCTGATGAAACTATATTACTCGGTAAAGTGGATATTAAGTGTCTTTCTCATACCAATCGGTCCTTCCCTCCCCCTTTCCCCCACACCAAATAACAGACGCTTTCTGACGTTTCTCTGCTGCAGACGACTTTTGAAAGCATAGTGGCAAATTGAGCAATTTCTCCTTTTGCCACAATGTTTTCAACTCTATTCAATAATTAATCATTTAGTTTTAGAGATACATGTATTCCCTGTCCAGTCGTTTCAAAGTCGTCTGCTGATGATTTGTTGTATGTTGAAAAGGGTTAAGTATAAACATTTTACTCAAGATTGAAGTCTTTTAAGAGTAAGCTTTATCCACTCGTCATATGGATGGTTCATTGATGGTTCATTTCTAAACAGGTCCCATTACCACCACCCTTACTTCGTGATAAGAAATTCTTAAATACTTAAAAGCATATTTCATCATTTGTGTTTCCTTAATAGAACTGCTTAAACAATTAATTTCTAAACGATTACTGTTAATCAGCAAGGTAACTTTGTATGTTAACACAGTCATTTACTTAACTGTTTTGTAAAAAATGAATGGTGGAATGTGTTCCAGCCTTATTCGAGATTTTTAGTATTATTTAGCGCTTGGTAGTGTTGGTGGTATTGGAGCTAGATGAACATGTAATCGGCGACTCTTAGCTCATTAAAACTTGACCTAAACTCGTTGCAGAAACAGGCGCTAGTATAGATATAATCGTGCACGACAGCTAATTTTAGAAATAGTCGCCTACGAAATCGTTAGAAATTAACAGAGAAGATAACCCATATACGAGATAAAGATAGAGCTGCGATTGCCGAGTGTTCCGATTAAATATACTAATTAAATGTGTAAGGTCAATTCGAGATGACCTTTCATGCAGTGTCATCATATCAAATATACGTACAGCGAAGTGTTTTGGTCGGATTGCAATGAGGTTGTGACGACGTCAAGTGAAAACCAAAGTTCGGGGGTTGTGAAACCTAACACAATTGCAATGCAATGGTTTCTGCAAAAATGGTGTATGCTGACCTATTATTGATTAGTACAGGCCCAAGAGGGTCTGAACCGTTTGTGTTGCTATCAAAATATCTTACTTTATTTCAAAACTATGGAACGCCTTTACTGTCTTAGTATGTTGTATTGTATTATACGCAGTACATTTTCATGTATACGAGGTACATGTTTCAGTTGGCATGGTACTTTGTTCATGATATGCAGTGCATTTTCTATAATATATGGTGGTTATTTAACAATATGCAGTGCAATATTGTGTAAATGCAGTAGAATAAGCATTATATGTTGTGCAAACAACGTCATATGCAAAACAAACAACATTATATGCAGTCAGTGTGACAATGTACGTTGTGCTATTTTGATTATATACAGTAGTTGTACTAGACGATGCGGAAATTAAAAATGTTTTCAAATCAGATGACTCTTGAAATGTCTTCTGCGATTGAAGCAAAATTATGGAAAATCTGTGTAAATGAAAGTACAATTTTAGAATAGATTATAAAACAATTATGACATAAGCAGAACTTGCTTTTTAAGACCTATATCTCCATTTGCCACACTGTTTTCATATTCAATTCCACATCTGCAGACACGCGTGAAAGCATCTGATTATGGGCAAGGGTTTCAATTCCTCATAGAAGTGATTGATTAATTGGGATTTTACGCAATTTTCAACAATTGTTTAGTTATATCACGGCGGTCAGTGTGTCTCCTTTCTCACACTAGTACTCCACACAACATACTTTCCAAACAACTGGCTGCTTTTCCTCATATACTGTTAGCCCATTTGGTTGAAGACGAATGACGCTTGTCGCAATGACTATTGTCAAACCTCGGAAATAATGTTGGCCGAGCTGGGGTTCGAACTCACAACCCCTGGATTCGCAGCCTGATCAAAATCTACAGTCTCAATATTACATGTACTTACATATGCTTATTAGAAGCTTCAGTCAACTTGTGAAGAATCTGATAAGACGGAGCAAATGTACAGGCTGATTTGAACCTACAATATTGCTAAAATGAAGTTGTACCTTTTCCTAAAGACAAACTGAAATATATAATGTAAAGCTCTTTCTCAATTATTTGCTGAGGATTTAAAAGCTGTTTTACTATAATGTTATAACATTAGCACTTTTTTAAATTAATTCTTAAATCCTTTTCCACATAAAACAACTATGCATCAGATGACGTTAATGCAAAACTATAGAACATCTTCATGAATGAAAGTACAGTTATTGAAGAGAGTTGAAATCATTGAGGCAAATGGAGAGACATCTCCAGATAAGCAATTTCTCCTTTTGCCACAATGATTTCAATCGTTGTCAGTTTCAGGCCTCAAAAAGCGACTGCATAGACGACATTCTGTGTACACTTCTATTTATAGATTTTTTTAAAATCGACTGTCATACTTGCTAATTTCCGGAAATGATTCCGGGGAATGCCGGAAAGTATGATCATCGTAATGAAAAATGCACCGCATATAATGGTAAAACTACTGCATATAATCAAAATACCACCGCATGGTTCTTAACACTGACTGAATAAAATATCATTTGAACTGCATATAATGTTGCTTGTATTGCATATGTCTGTTTGTATACCATATAATGGTTATTCTACTGTATCTACACACTTTTACACTGCATATTATTAAATAACCATCATATATAACAGAAAAGGCACTGCATATCATGCAAAATGTACCACGTCAATTGAAATATGTACCTCGTATACATGAAAATGCACCAAGTATAATGCAATACAACATACTAAGACAGTAAAGGCGTTCCATACAAAACATTGTTATGATCTTTAAGATACAATACTATTGGAGGATTTTTTTTCTAATTGTGACGCGTAAATCTTTGTTGTAGGCTTTACACACCGCTGAAAAGGAAACTATTTAGTTAACATATAAACTTCTTTTTCTTTTTGGAAATTAAAATTTAAACCAGACTAACCCGTAAGTACACGGAGCATCTACATTCGAATTCCACTAAATTCCAGTCCAATACGGAAGGAAAAAATGATATTCATAGAATATTTGGGGTACATATTTGTTACTGTAAATTACCGATGTCCTATTGCCTAGCCACGCTCCGTTATTACCAAACGTTCCTATGGTAAGTATTACGTGATCACAAAGTCCAATTAAAGCAAGGTCATGTCCGGGAATTGAAAATGGAGAGAAATACACGTCATTTTCTTTAAAATGTTCCCGACACCATTTGATATCATCGCTTACAAAAATAAACGCCAAATTCAAATGCTTATTTTTAAGATAGATCATTGCTCTGCGGATGAATGGTTCATACCACTCGAGATTGTTTTCCTTCTTCTTTAGTTTATTTGTCCTTCGAACATGTACGGCCACCGTGGACCGATTCGTAAAAAAAGTTCTCAAGTACCTATCAACATCCCGTGTGAAGCGTTTCTTAAAATGCACGGACATTCGGACAAAATGTTCTTGATCTAATAAATAATCAAACCCCATACATCTGTCGCCGACAGCCCAATTATTACCCCCATCGATCAGTTTTTGCTTGCTAGATTCAGAAGCCAAATTCCCCAGTTTCTTGAAAGTGCTCGGTTTAACGTTAACGTGCATTAGTACATTGCGTAGATCAAAGATAGGGTCAAAACTTGATATAAAGTGTTTATTGTTTGGATCTATAACGGGCGTATAGCAGAACCTAGCAGAAAAGGATAGCAAACAATATATTTGAAACAAGTAATTGCCTGTCTTGCCCGGTTTCATATTTTGCAGAATGTAACGACTACGTTTTAAATCTTTTGTGCACTTAAAGGTTTGTCTGGTTCCATGTTGATAATCACCGGTATTCAAAAGTGGCCGATGCCTGTTGCTCGTTAGCGGAAAAGGTGTATCGTTCATTTTAATAATGTACAGCGAACAAAGATAAAGACAAATCACCAGGAACACAACAATGGTTACTGTTAAACGTTTGTATTGGAACATGATGACGGTTCCTTCAGTTTATAACGTTTTGGATAAGTTTGGGTGTGGCCGGAATTGGAGCTGTCAAAGAGCAATTGGAAATGCAGATCACCTTTATAAAACCTTCGTCTCCAGTTAACAAACGCTCAGATCAGAATATAAAACATGCAGTGTTTCTGCCCTCATCGGAACAATTTGCTGAAATGAATGAAAGAATGATTGATTACTCTAAAACGAAATTGTTCTTGTTATCTTTCATGCAGTCATAACTGAAAAGGTCAATTTATAGTTTGCAATAATTTTCTCGACATGATTACAACAAAACACTTAGTGTAGAATACCATTATAAAGATGATTGAAGTGAGTAAAGTGGCACAGGTGCTCGAAAAGCTAGCCAAACAACACGACCACTATCGTACTTACAATCTCTTCCCAGGATCTGATGCTCGCGTTGCGCGCACTTTGCTAGTTTTATCAAAACAATTTAAGAACAGATTAATTTAAATTTCCTCCTATCTCTAACTTTCGTAGAACACAACTAGACAATATATTGATAACAAAATGATAATTCTAAACCAACGTACATTGATTACTCATGAAACAGGTAAACAGATGCCAGCTGTTGTCCATTCTCAATAATTCCTTGACGTATATTTAATCTGACAACACTCCATTTAATTATCATTTTTTAACCCTAATGACACATAAATAACAACTCATGGCGTAATACAATTAGGTAAGGCCGATCATTGAAATGGGCAAGGAGTACAACGAGTTCAAGTACAACCTGTATAGAAACTGCTACCTAAAGGTTAGTGTCTGCAGATACTCGGGATGAAGCATGGCCACTGGGCAGATATACAGTTAAGAACATCATGAAATTGACAATCTGAGCGGAACGTGATTGGATCGTCAGCCTGATTGGAACGAAGTTGGAACGCTTTAAGAGCTGAACGGAATTTTGCGCTATGAACGAAACAATCATAATGAATGAAAAAATCCAATCACATGAATACTTCGCAGTTGCAACAATTTACTCAATAAGTATTTAACGAAACTACTTTTGATCGAAAAAAAAAAGAAGCGTCCCCAGTGAAAGCAAAAAAGCGATCAATTTAAACCAGAGACATATAAACATGTGTTTATATGTCTCTGTTTAAACGGAACGGAAAAAAGCAATCACAATCGTTTGAACGACTGAACGCTTTTAGAGCGGATTAGAACGTGAACGGAGCGGAGCGTGAACGCTAAATTTATCAATTTCATGATGTTCTTAACTGTGTATAGTCTGAACACCTTCTCAAATACAAATCAACAACACCTTATTTGATACGGCCCAGACGAGCGCTTTATTAGTCGCCGGGCAGAAGCCGGCGACTTATATCTTTAATAGCTTTTCGGAAATGACATGGGAGGAGAAGTTATTATTTAGAAAAAAAAATTTTTAAATGTCTTGAACATAATACAATTGCGTTTGTTTAAAAACACTAAGTTATGACACATCTAAAATGAAATAAATATTCTGAAGTATTTGCAGTTTCTTTATTTTGACTAGCATTTATGTTTATTTGTTTTACTTACGAAGACATTTCAGTCCCTATTAGACTTGCAGCTGACTGTTATGTGTCAATATCGAGATAAAAATCACGTCGAATTCTCCTTTTGACAGCAATTTTAACTTACTGAAGTTATTTTCATGTTTTAAGAGATGTCTTGATTTGTGAAGAATGCACTTAATAATGTTTATCCATGTATATCAGAAATATGAACTGTTTCTAAGCTAAAACTGTTGATCAGGTGTCACGAATTTAAGCTCGCAAACTCGCGAATTGCGAGTGCAAATTTCAAATTGCGAGGTGAGATTTCAGGCACCAGCATATTTTTGTGAGTGAAATTTTTGGGCTGAATCGTATGCATTTCTAATCGTCGATCTTTTACAGGCTTATTTCTTATTTCGCGGTAATTGCAGTGAATTTTCGAGATTTACCGAGTGGCTGGGAGTATACTTTCAGTTTTGCAATATTAGCGGAAGTTTAGAATTGAAACATGTCTCGTGTGCATGCCTATTCAACGAACCCAATATTGATGACGTTTACCGCATACATTTGGGCTTTCGGAAGTCTAAAAGTAGTTTTAATTTACATATCGTAAATACGATTCGCTGGAATGGTCACGTGTATATTTTGGAATTCCCCAAGTTGTATTCACTACGGAGATAGAAGAAATGGATGTTTTTGCACTTAAATCACACCCTCTTCATGATAAAAAAGGCTGTGACCTATCCAAAAAAATCATTTCTGTGTTTATATGTTTACACTTGAGACCACAAAAAACAATGATACCATAGAACTCTTCAAATTGAAGACCAAATGCAAAATAACATGGTCACCGATTTAGGTCAGTCACTGAAACGGGGGCAGTGTACGATTCATATGTTCACATTTATATTAGTTTTCAAAACATCCGATCCTAACAGGAAAATAATTTAAAATGATTCCAAGCAGGAATCGAGAATGATACACTAGATTCCTGTTTCCAGTTAATAGCTCATCAGTTTTCCTGAATTACTTTCCTTCATTTGGTTTTACTCAAGGCCCACAGTGTACAGTGCTGGAAAATATATATATTTTTTTTTTTTTCATATTCAACTTTTGAACATTAGCTTAAATCTCATTTATCGATGCAATCTTCACCAGAACACCATGAACCTGTATTATTTGGGATTGGTTCTGTGTGTTATTTGGCTAATGCATCATGTGTGAGAGCTTTTTTCACAAATAAACAGGACAAAATCTGACTGGAGGTGTATAGGCTTGGTGCTGAAATACTTGATATTTTGATGATATTAAAGTTGCTGATGTTGCCCTGATTCATGACCCGAAACCTGCTGTGACAAGGTGGTGGTTGTCTTGACTAAGATAGAAAAGACCCCCATACTCTGCCATTTGGAGCAAGAAACGGAGACACAGTTTCTAGACTGCTGTATATCTGACACAGTCTCAGCAGCTTCTTTTCGCAGCATAATTATATTTCAATGACGGACAAAAAAACCCTGATGTTCCAATATGCCCCTCAGTTGATAACTATTTGTTCAACTACTATAATGTAAGTGTTATGCATCACTGCAGTATGGATTTCCGGCGACATTGACGTTGCATCAACTTACTGTTGATGTTAGATAGATTATTTTGCGCAAACAGCGCATGCATATATACATAAATTTACATGTATTAAGGTTATCCCTATCCACCAACTTAGGTTATGACATAATATCTTGTACATATACTTAGTAAGTATTTTTCGTTTAGCTAGCTTCACATACGTGTATCTCCCATCAAAAGGGTCCTGGCCCACGTAAAACCCTTTGTTTTAAAAGAGGAACCGTGCATCCGTGGCATGTGTAAAGCAATATAACGTTCAACATAATCGAAAAGCATTCTGTGTAAGCAGTCTAACGAACGAAGTTTAGCGTAGAACTGACAAACACGCACTATAACTACCTTATATATCGAGGGCTTGGCGTGAAACAGTTGTAACTAAAAAGCTATTTTGAAAACCCTGGTTTAAGGGCAATTTTGACGCCTTTGTAAACAATGCAAATTTAGGTGACATTGCTCAGAACGAGCAATGGCACCTAAATTTCCATTGTTTACCAAGGAAAATGATTTAACGTTTTTAAAGACATCATGGCGAGGTGATTAACCTTGGTGAAAAATACCAATTTTAGTTACAACCGTTTCACGCCAAGCCCTCGATATACTCATACCACAGACAATTTGTAATTACTAGGGATGGGAACGAATATTCGAATATTCGAAAAACGGACGAATATTCGAATACAGCCCTGTGTTCCATAGTAAACACAACGTAAACACGTTTTGTCTATGGAGCGGAACGAAACCTACCTGTATTATGCATGTACTCCCGTCAAACAGGTTTGGTTTACCGACTAATGCACGGATTATCGACGAAACCTATATAGGTTTCGCAAAACAGGTTTTGGGTTTGGTGACTATGGAACACAGGGCTGTTGTCGAATAAGAATATTCGTTTTCAGTGTACTATTTTCTAAAAATAAACAAAACATTATTAGTAAAATTCTGACATCGGTCGCGAGTTGGAGCTAATCATGATTAAGGGTGAAGTGATCAAGTTTGTGTATGTGTCGTTTGTTGTGTTTTTACAACGTATGTCAAAACATAAGAAACGATAATAAAATCAATAATTGTCACGCGTACGTTAACCAGAGATCTAATCGTGTGTAACCAGACATCACATTGACGACCAGTTTGTTCGATATTTTTAAATCAACAAACATGTATAAACGTTGACAGTCTGCAGTTCCGTAAAACCCTCCCAGCCTAACCAAAACATAGTCGATGTTTACATCAAAGACAGCTGTTGCAAACACAATCTGACTAAAGTACACGATCTTACTAAATGTAAGATGTAAATTATGCGTAGCGTTAATAGGAGATGATTTAATGAGATTGTTGCATGAATAAATCATATGTAAACATCGCATTACGTCTCAAAAGTATGCAGCTTTCCTCTTTACCTCTTCAAAAATGAAGTCACATAACCGAACAAATTGAATCGTCCGCGATTTTGTTTTCTTCCAACACGCGGTTAAATTGACTAGACGAAATCGGTAAAAGAAATATCACCCAACTCCCTATGCTTTGTGTATGAATAAGATTTATAATTATTTCGTTAATTATTTGATCTTTACTTGGAAAATTGCCATTATTTGAAAAAGAAAACGGGAGTATCTGAATGGAATAACCTGAAATCGGATACCGATTTCTGATTCGAAAATCGAATATTCGAATATATTCGAATAAGGAAAACGAATATTCGAATATCGTTTTCAATATTCGTTCCCATCCCTAGTAATTACACATTCAATGCGACAGCCGTTGTATCAACACACACTTATAACAGGACGTGGTAAAACAATATCACAGATTCACTGTCAGCATTTACTGTTTATTTTAAAATATTTGAATGTTTGCAAGTTACGGATTGATCGTAAGACTGTTTATACCCCTGTAATTGGTTGAGATACTCCATTTTAAATAGAACATTTTGTTAGAGATATGTGCTTCGAAAAATACGTCATGGTCAACCATAACAGCTGCAATGTGCGATCGTTGTTAATGCGATCTTAAATGCTGTGAGAATTCATACACTTGAGTAACTTTTATGAGACGCTACAGCTATCTTATGTTGTGATATGTCATGTTGTTATTATACCCCCAGATACATAGTATATGGGGGCTATATAGGAATCACGCTTGTCGGTCGATTTGTCGGTCGGTCCGTTGGTCTGGACATTTCTTGTGAACACTATTTCTCATCAACCCTTGGTCAGAATTCAATATAACTTCACAAGAATGATTGATACCATGCCTAGTTGTGCATATTGTCGGCGTGTTGCACTGGAATTATTTTTAAATGAGTTATGGCCCCTTGAATTTATTTCTCATACATATGTATATTGACAGGCACCAGCTGGGGGTATTCATCACCTTCAGTGATATTTTTCTAGTTATGTCTAACTTAGATGTCATTATGTATTACGTCCATGCTAGTATGTGTAACTGACATGTTATTATGTCTTACTCACATGTACATACGTCCATGTCTAACGTACATATAAGTATGTCCAACTGACTTGTTAGTATGTCTAACTCACATATGATTATGTATAAACTATAAACGCAATGCTACTATATATGTGTAACTGCTCAGAGATTCGCGCTATTTTTCAACAACAACACGAGAATTTGACCTAACAACATGCCAGTTAGACAAGATAAGACGTTCTATGTAATTGCGTCTGATGATTATAATGTCATGTGCACTAGACATAATACCATGTCAGCTCGACATATTAACACGTTTATTGGACATAAAACATGTCGATTAGACACAAACGATATAGTGTAAGATAGTCATAATAACATATAAGACAGACATTATAACATACCAGTTAGACTTAATATAATGCTATTTACGCATTATAACATTATGTATAACATTATGTTAGAAATAATAACAAGTCAGAGACCTAATAACAAGTCAGATAGACATACTTACATGTACGTAGGACATAATAACAAGTCAGATAGACATACTTACATGTACGTAGGACATAATGACATGTCAGTCAGACATGGTTACGTGTCAGTTACACAAAATGCAATATAAGTTAGACATTATATAAATAACACATTGCTTTGAATTGGACAGTAATATTGTCAGCCTGAGGAGAATACTGTCACCCGAGCCGCAGGCGAGGGTGATATTATTTCTCCGAAGGATGACAATATTACTGTCCAATTCAGACAATTTGTTATTTATTTTATTATACCAAAAAATAATAAAATAATAAATAATAAAATATGAATAATAAAATTATAATTATTTTATGATCTGTAAAATGTTTCATAGCACAAAAGTACAACATAGAGCGCTCTACATGTCTAGTTTTAATGAGTTTCATTAACATAAATCTTCCTACCTGCCAGTAAACAAATTTGCATACGGCCGTGAGACAGAAAAACATTTGCATACCGCCGTGAGACAGTACAAAAACTGTCTCATGGTCACGTGGTACATTTGTCTTGACAGTAAAAATAGCAACTATTTGTCAATGGGAGTTTTATATGGACAATGAAATTGAGGTATAATAAAACAACATATACGTTGGACATGATAATATGTCAGTAACACATAATATAAAGACATATCACACTATATTACAGCTCTTCCGTTATAAACGTTGGTGTTGCGCCGTTTTCTTGAAAAATACCAGTTGTCTCATGACGACAATAAACATGTTCATGATACCTGGCCGAAAAGCCGGTATTATAATATAAAATGCGTCTTCGTCTTGGCCGCCGTGATTAGTGACGCTCGCTCGATCCAGCACAGCACGTTAACCGCTTTGCAATGACGGATCATAAATAAAAGATATGTTGACTTATTTGTATTGCACAAGTGTACCAAACATAGCTGTAGGAGGCAGCGACTGATTATTAATTATTTGACTCGATAGTGTGCAGCTTGTGACCAGGAGGTAAGCCATTACTACCATTTGTTAAGTATTTGGTATGACCCAATCGGGGATTGAACCCACGACCTGCCGCACCCGAGGCGGACACTCTAAAACTAAATGATCAAGGCGAAACGTCGACATTTAACAACGTCGAGCAGGGAGTTCCCCCCCCCCCCCCCCCCCCCTTCCGGAAATAAAATGATTTTTTTGATAACATTGGAAACATTGTAGAAAAAGGAAAAAAGTTCATAATTGCCACATTTTATTTTAAATGTCAGCTCATTCAGAGGCGCCGAATGTTTGTATATGAGAAAGGGTAAACTACAGATGAACAATTTATTGGAGAGACGAATAATGTCAATTTCACATTGTATGTTATACCAACCTAGCAGACTAAATACCATATCTGTACGTGTTCTAGAGGGCAAATGCTGTGATTTTTTGCCACATCATTTCCAAAGTTTTTCAACGTTCTGGATATCTGAAGAAGACATAGAATGATGCCATAGCTCACATCCGTACAGTGTAGACAAAATTGGTATTGTTTTTATTAGTGAACATATTGTAATAAGGTTGAAATTTCCAATGTTGTTTAATTCTAGTAAGGAGAACATAGAGGCCCGTCCTTTGCTGGCGCGGTTTCTTATTGTATGTGAGTTAGTTAAATGTTATACCAACATGGGTCACTATTTTGCATCTTTCTATGGTAACCGACGTTATATTACTATGGTATTTACCAAATATGATTAATTTACACTTGTCTGTATTGAAACTGTATCCCCAGTCATTTGCATATTCACTTGTCAAGTTTGGACAAAGAAGCACAAGATCGTCTGCTAGTGTCGGATTACCACAATTTGTTGTGCCAACAGTTAAACCGAAGGTTGATTCAAATCTGTTTAATACGTATTACTGTGCTTTAAAGTGGTAATGAACTGTCATTTCAACGAACATCTTCCCTCAGGTTATACATATAGATGTGTTGTAAGCTCGTTTAAATGAAACTTAATATTTGAACAATGTATAATCATGAATTATACCAGGATACGCTACATTGCTTTTGATGAAACACGATCCTATGTTTTGTAGTAAAATAACATACAAGAGGCCCAATGGGTCTGGATCGCTAATGAAGATTTAAAGACGCATGGATTGTTCCAGGTCTAAGTTAAAATAAATGTTGGAGTTATGGTCTGAACACACAAAAGGAACCGTATTAAGGACTCTGAGGATCACATATAGTACATGAGAATATTTGATACCAAGATGTACAAGTCCGTGAAGTTTGACAAAGAGAACGACTCCATTTGAACAAATATAAATCTCAACTTGTTATCAACTTGTAACCGATTAAGCTCGCCCGAAACCTCCAATCTGACATTGGATTACCGGAGGTTTCGGTAAATCGGTAATATAGAGTAAACCTGTTGGAGGTTTCGGTAAATGACCAGTTCGGTAAATTGATAATATAGATTAAACCTGTTGGAGGTTTCGTCAATCTCATTAAAATCATCTCCTATTAACGCTACATAACAAATTCTTTATTTCGTAACATAAACATACATGTTTCTTGTTACATCATAAGTGTATATACATTTTAGATATCAATGTCAGATTGGAGGTTTCGGTAAATGACCAGTTTGGTAAATCGGTAATATAGAGTAAACCTGTTGGAGGTTTCGGTAAAAAGGACTTTATATAGTGTTGTTTAGTATACCAACCCCTTTCAACGTCCAAGGTTTCCTGATCACTGATCACTGGTTATATAGAGTTAACAGTGATCCGGACCTTTACTTATTTGCTAAAATTCATCCAGCTTTCTGTGAAAGCATATTTTGGCATATAAGTAAATGCAAATACAAATATAACGACACTGCAGAAAAATCATTAAAATTATTTCTGCTCTGGGCAGTAATAATGCTAATAAACTATGCAGTAAATGTGGGTCATTTTACAATAATGAAGCTCTACACTGCTTAATACATTGTATCTCTGTACAAGAAATTAGAAGCAAAGCAATGGATGCTTTGTTTTATACATATGGTATCGAGGTATATAATTATTTCTACTCATCTAGTGACGATATCAAACTATGTATTTTACTCGGAGGTCCAATACCAGAATTTACATAACTTTTACATGTCTGTCATATTGACTTCATAATATCGATGGTATATGTGGTCAATATTTCATGGCTAAATTTAATGATGGACATTCCATATTATTATACCTCAATTTCATTGTCCATATAAAACTCCCATTGACAAAAAGTTGCTATTTTTACTGTCAAGACAAATGTACCACGTGACCGTGAAACAGTTTTTGTACTGTCTCACGGCGGTATGCAAATTGTTTACTGTCTCACGGCCGTATGCAAATTTGTTTACTGGCAGGTTGGATGTTAATGAAACTCATTAAAACTAGACATGTAGAGCGCTCTATGTTGTACTTTTGTGCTATGAAACATTTGATGATCTGAGGAAGGCTTTTGATACAGTTTGGAGAGATGGATTATTTTTTATATACCAGAATAGAATCTTCAGCAATAAAATACTGGCTCCATATACTAGAGTCAAATAATTCAATCATTTTAAAAATATACAAAGCAACTGAAAAAAACAACTCATGGATAATAAATATGAAAAATCTTATTTCAAAACTGGGATTCCATTTTATTAGTCTAAATCCTTTTGATATTAAGATTTATCTAAAACGCATTCAAGAGAGTATTAAAGATACAGCCTTTCAAAGACAAGAGACAGACATCAGTCAAAATAAAAAATTAAACTTCTTTAACATACTATATAAACCAAATAAAAGACCTTCATATGTTGATCATTGCAAATCCAAATTTAATGTGATAGATCAACATTATGTAAATTAAGGACAAGTGCTCATACTCTGTCAATTGAAAGAGGACGATATTTAAATATACCAAAACAGAGTAGAATATGTCTTTGCTGCAACAACGGAGACGTTGAAGATGAACTTCATTTTCTTTTAAAATGTTCTACATACAAATACTTGAGAGATAACCTCATTAAATAATGTTCTATCGAACAACAATATTCTTTTTTTATCATACAACTTGCTTATCTCAATTCTCAATAGTAATTCTCCAACTGTATTAAAAAAATATTGTGAATTACATGAATGATTGCTTGTTGATTAGAAATTCATTGTTAAAAGATACTTGATTTATCTCATACTTATCTACTGTCACTCCTACATTGTACATATTTAATTGTAATTTGTCTGTATTTTGTTGCCATAACCATTTATTGTTAATGTGTTAGTGCTAATAAAGTTATCTTATCTTATCTTATCATAATTTCATATTTTACGATTTCTTTCAGAAACATCATTTCGCCTTGTAAAGGTATTGTAAATGGTATATATTTTATTTTTATATATGATTTTTGTAAAGAACCAGTTGAAACTAGCAGATTTATCATTGTTTTTGCAAGATATACAAAATGTGTGGTCGTCTGCATCGCCGATTCCAAATGTGTTTTTGAATGTTCTCAAAAAATACAACATCAAGAATGACAGACAGTATACCACGTGAAAGCGGATATCAAGTGGCGTACCGTGGGCTAGGTGTTGTTTTAATTTGATTCAATTTAAAAAAGAAAATATCAAAAACATACTTGTTTTGTGTCAAGATTGCCGTGGTCGTACACATTTGTGATGACGTCGGAATTCTTGCTCCCTCACAGTGTTTTAAATATATGATATAAATATATGAAAAACAATAGTTTTTTAGTTAAATACGTAAAACGAAAACAAAAATATCTTTTCCCAACGTCTTGACCTCGATCTCCCAAAATTATTGTAAACATTTGTCTGCGCGTCCTTTTACCCCCCTTAATATATTCTTAAAATCGCAAAATTTAGCACAATAACTTCGCATTTATGAAAATATTACCATTTTCCTGTTAATAAAAAACTATGGTTTTAATTTACATTTTAATTATAAAACAAGAAACCGCTGAAGACCGGATTGTCGGCAATTTGACCTTGAAAATTGACAAAGGTCAAAATAAAGCTTCAGAATGGCATCAAATTAGAAAATGTCTGTTGAAAAATGAAGAATGTCTGAAATATTGGAAGTAGATTTTGATATTAGTAGAAAAAGGAATTATTGCTCTTTTTGAGAATTACCTTTTGACCAACACTCACATTTTATGAGTCGTCTGCTGTATTGGCGTTCAAAGTTTTCTGTGTCATGGTAAACGATGAAATAATATGACATCATCTTTTTCTTTTGTATTTTATTCAATAAATAGTTTTGTATTATCATGTACATTTACATGACAGGGTACTGGTAGCAGTCCTAGCCTGTTACTACATATACCAATGATGAACGGCCTTGTTACATAATATTTTTGCCCACATACAACAAAATCTGCAACTGAGGATAAAGTAAAATGATTGAAAAGAGTTCCTATTTACATGCGATTTCTCTTTTTGTAACAATGTTTTCAAAAGACGTCTGCTGCTGTTGCTTCTGCATGTGGGAAAATATGAACATAACACATTCTCAATACTTTTGGATTCTACAATTTAAACCATGTGCTTAAGACTTCCCCAACTGCAGACGCATTTTGAGGCAATAGCAGCAGACGACTTTTGAAAACATTGTGGCCAAAGGTGAAATTGCTCATGATGAGCAATTTCTCTTTTGGCCACAATGTTTTCAACTTTATTTAACAATTAAGCTATCTTTTATGGAGATTTTTAAGGGCTTTTTTCACTATGTTTTCAAAGTCGTCTGCTGCATATTTGCTGTATGTGGGAAAGGGTTAAGATTTTCCAATATACAACAGATCTGAAAAAAAATATGGTAAATCTAAGTTTTGAATAGAATTTAAATCGTTGTTGGAAAAGAAAAAAATGTACAGAATTTTTAAAAAGTTGTCTGCAAAAATAGGCTTTTAATGCAATCCCCATTTCACCATGTATTTCTCTTCAAGGTGTTGAACTGCGCAAGTTTTGTAAAGAGGAGGTACATGGATCCAGGGGGGGGTTATCAGTTCAAATCCCTGCTTGGCCATTCAGTCTTTGTGACTTGTGTCATTGTCTTCGACTTATAGGCTGAATGTCTATGAAATAAGGTAGCCAGTAGGAAAGGGTTAAAACAGCACATAATAATGGACGGAATATATACACAACAAAGGTTTCCTACTATACATAAATTTCATAGATTTACCTTTAAAAGGAGACTAAACACTTCTATCTTGTTTAACCCTTTCCCACATACGGATATTCTGCAGCAGACGACTTTGAACGTATTTTGTCAAAAAAATAGAAAATCTCCATAATTTCATGGATAACCTATGACAAAAAGTGGAAAACATTGTGGCAAAAGGAGAAATTGCACGTTTTGTGCAATTTCTTCTTTTGTCACTATGTTTTCAAACAGCCGTCTGCTGCAGAGGCGTCAGAAAGCGTCTATATGAGGTAAAGGGTTAATGAATTGTTCTAGTTTCCATCTACAACTGAGGATCAATAATCAATAATAATTGAGTCATTTCTCACTCACAGGTGCCATTTCACATGTATAACAGGTAACTTGTGAAAACATTGTAGCAGCAGGAGAAATTGCTCATTGTGAAACATTTCTCCATTTGCCACAATGATTTCAACTCAATAAAATAATTATACTTTTATTTATAGAGATTTGCAACATTTTTGTCTGGATGTTTTCAAAGTCATCCCCATCAGGTTTGAGTTGCATTCAAACTTCAATAAAAGGAAAACAAATCACTGTAGCTGTTTTTACTTCATCCTGCGTAGCATCAACATCAACTTGTTAACTCGGCACAGCCACCTGAAATTACATACAAAATGTTTAACCCTTTCCCACATACAACAATTCTGCAGCAGACGACTTTGAAAGAATATTGACTAAAACATATAAAATCTCCATAAATCAGAGTTCAATTATTAAATAGAGTTGAAAACATAGTGGCAAAAAGGGAAATTGCTCATCATGAGCAATTATACCTTTGGCAACAATGTTTTCAAAAGTCATCTGCCGCTATTGCAGGGGGCCAGTTCATTTATTAATCCATTCCTACACCAAACAAAACTGTCGCAGTCAATTTTTAAAATATCTCAAAGATATGAAAACACTTTTAACCCTTTCCCTCATATAGACGCTTTCTGACACCTCTGCAGCAGACGGCTATTTGAAAACATAGTGACAAAAGAAAAAATTGCACAAAACGTGCAATTTCTCCTTTTGCCACAATGTTTTCCACTTTTTGTCATAGGTTATCCATGAAATTATGGAGATTTTCTATGTTTTGACAAAATACGTTCAAAGTCGTCTGCCGCAGATTTGTCATATGAGGGAAAGGGTTAAAAATAAAAGTATAATTCTTAATTAGAATTGAAAACATTTGCATGTAAAATAAGGTAACAATACATTCAAATATAAGTGGCTTATAGTTTAACAATGGGTCATTGTAATAAATTATCCAATCAAATATTACCAAAGTTAATGTCATAAAGAGTACAAACAAACAAAAGAAATATCCTTTTCCTAAGTACAACAAATCTGCAGAGTTTGACTTGAAAATCATAAAGAAATCTCTTTAAATAGTGTTAAAAATACGCTGGCATAGTGAGACACTGCTCATAATGAACAATTTCTCCTTTTGTCACGATATTTTAAACAATTAGTTTCTGTAGTTGCGTAAAAATGTGTCTGTAGGTCGGAAAGGGCTTAACGATTTGCTATACCATTGAAGTCTAATTTTATCTTCATTTGTTCAGGCAACTTACACTAAAAGATCATATTGTTTTGACAAAAAACAATAAAACTTCCTTATTCTTATCAAGATATTTCAATATTTTTGTGCAATGAATTCTTTCCCAAACTTAAATAGAAACAACAGATTCTGTTTTGTTTTGTAAAAGTACAGACAGTCAAATAAATCATATCCATTTAACCCTTTCCCTCATATAGACGCTTTCTGACGCCTCTGCAGCAGACGGCTTTTTGAAAACATAGTGACAAAAGAAGAAATTGCACAAAACGTGCAATTTCTCCTTTTGTCACAATGTTTTCCACTTTAAGTCATAGGTTATCCATTCAATTATAGAGATTTTCCATTATTTGACAAAATATGTTAAAAGTTGTCTGCTGCAGAATTGTCGTATGAGGGAAAGGGTTAAATTGATAAAAATCCGGTAAACCCTTCCCGAATTAAGGGAACGAATTACCAGGTCAACGATGTTGTGTAATACTTACATGCGTATTAGTTTGTTGTGGCAGGCAGAATGGACTGATCACATTGAATGAAATCTCGGTCATATCCACCGGTAGATGGGTCATATCAGATGACAAAAGAAGGGCCAGGATTCCTCTCTTGCTGAGCTTTTGTTGTCTAAATTTGTCAATTTCTTCCTGTCTTGCCTGACAAAAGAAAGTATAAAGTGTTGTTTCTTTTGAGACTCGTTTCCTCATAGCTTATTATATGAACTCTTTCGCTCATATAGACGCTTTCTGGCGCCTCTGCAGCAGACAGCTTTTTGAAAACATAGTGACAAAAGAAGAAATTACACAAAATGATAAATTTCTCCTTTTTCCACAATGTTTTCCACTTTTAGTCATAAAACATTTTTAAGTAAGAGAATAATAGAAAATATTTGCATATTTTATAGAGTATTTGGTTGGTACTTTTTCTTTCATGCTTACATATGAGCCGACCCACGAGAAAACCAACATTGTGGACTCTGCTTAAAGTATCCGGATCAGCCTAAGCATGTGGCGCAGGCTAACCAGGACAGACACCTTTCGCCTCCTGTGGATTTTCTGTTTCAAGAATCATTACTCTATCCCCCTGAGATGGAATGTGTTGGCCCGAATTAGCCTGCGTGAATTGCGCATGCTGATCTGAGTCGATACATTAAGCAGTCCATAATGTTGTTTTTCTCTTGGAACGACTCATATATATTAAGGAGTAAATGGGAAAGTAAGAGCATATGGCCGCTATAGATCGGGAATTGCTATTCAAACTTTGGCTGTCTGAAACACAGGTTCGACTGTATGTTATTATGAGAAATGTTTTATTTTTCAACAATGAAGTATGGCAGCAGAGACGTTTAACACATTCCCACATACTCACACTTTCTGACGCCTCTGCCTTTGAAAAAATTGTGACAAAAGGAGAAGTTACTCATAATATTTTCAAAAGTCAACTGCTGCAGATATATCAAAATGTGTCTACAGGTTGGAAAGGGTTAAATACTGGCACACCAGAGAGCCGGCGAGAGGCATTAACCCTTTCCCTCATACGACAATTCTGAAGGAGAGCAATTTCTTCTTTTGTCACTATGTTTTCAAAAAGCTGTCTGCTGCAGAGGCGTCAGAAAGCGTCTACATGAGGGAAAGGGTAAAGACTCCAAATTGCCAGTTGGGGCTAATATACTCTTGAACGAAGTAGTCTTACTTGTTCTATGGCTGCGGATCCACTCTTATATTCACGTAAACCGGCTGAATTATACAATGGGTAGACTGACTCCATGACTACCTTTTTAAATGTGTCTTTCATATACTCGGCATCCCTCTGAAATGATAATAATCAAGTGATTGATGTCACTCTAGCTTTGACAACAATAGTATACAATGGCACCTTACTTAAGTCATTTATGGAATCACATGTTATTTAACTGCATGTACATTCAGGAATGAAATATGAGCCGTCTCACAAAAAAAAACACATTATGGCCTTTGCGTAAGGTATCAACCATTATCAACCTGCGCAGTCCATGCAGACTGATCCGGGCCGACACATTCCGTCTCATGGGGATAGAGGTATAGAGTAATGATTCTCGAAACAGAAAATCCACAGGAGGCGAAAAGTGTCTGTCCGGGTTAGCCTGCGCGGCATGCTTAGGCTGATCCAGGTCGATACTTTAGGCAGAGACCACAATGTTGGTTTTCTTGCGGAACGGCTCATAATTTTATATGCATCTACACACCAGAGACTACCTGATTGCCCACATAACTTATTCAGTCCTACAATAACCTGTCTTCTTCAAGTATGCCAAGAAATTTTAAATTCATTCTTGTATATAGCTCACATGAGCTGCAATAGCCTAGACATCAACAATGAGGGCTATCAATTAAGTTTTAGCCCGGACTTTCACCTTGAAATGTCACATTGCAGAGTAAGATATAAGCCTTATTGTCATGAGACATATGTTAAACCCTTATAGCAATATTGAAAAGGCTTCTTTTTAGGAACATTCCTGTGAAGTTTGGATGAAAATGACCCAGTGGTTAAGGAGGATATTTCGTTTAAAGAAATTGTTGATGAAAGATGCATCACAGACAACACAAAGGACATCCAACAATCCTAAAAGCTCACCATTAGCTAAAACCATGCCTTCGGATTCACAAGACTGAGATACAGGAACAAAATATTGAAAAGGTATCAATCAGAAAATTCACTATATGTTAACCCTTTTCCACATACAACAAATCTGCAGCAGACAACTTTGAACATATTTTTTCATCAAATAAAAATTCTATAATTGAATGGATAACCTATGACTAAAACATTGTGGGAAAAGGAGAAATTGCTTGTTTTGAGGAATTTCTACTTTTGTCACTATGTTTTCAAAAAGCCGTCTGCTGGAGAGGCTTCAGAAAGTGTCTACATGAGGGAAAGGGTTAAGAAGCATGCATTATATAAGGGTAAGGAGACAGATTATCATTGGAAAAAGCCCACTATATTTTAACTCTTTCCCACTTTATAATAAACGCATTTTGATGTATATGCAGCAAACGACTTTTGAAAACAGTGTGACAAACGGATAAATTGCTCATGATAAGCAATTTTTCCTTTTGTAAAACTGTTTTCAACTCTTTTCACTAGTTTGACTTGTGTTTATAGAGATTTTTCCTATTTTTGCCTACACATTTTCAAAGTCGTCTGCTACATGTGGTATAGGGTTAAGAAACATGTTTTTTTATCAGACAGAGAAACAGGAACAAAATATTGAAACGGTATCAATCAGAAAGCCCACTATATGTTGAGAAGTATGTTTAAGAGTTATCAGACAGAGAAACAGGAACATGCATTGGAATAGATATCAATGCCTAGATTTATAGAAGAAGAGTGCAGGAATTGAAGTAAAATGAAAAACAATCAGGGAACAATATAACAAAACATTAATTTAACTAGCAATACTAATTATTCATAATTCTTGATTTCTAGTAAATAATACTTTCCAAAATGTAAAATATAGCATCATTTAATTTAACCCTCATACTTTTAAGCTGGGTTTTTTTCTTTTCGAAACATTATTATGTGGTTAACCCTTTCCCACATACAGCAAATCTGCAGTATACTACTTTGAAAACATTAAGGCAAAAACGTGAAAATTCTCTAAAAATGAGAGTTTGATCCAATATAACAAAACATTAATTTAACTAGCAATACTAATTATTCATAATTCTTGATTTCTAGTAAATAATACTTTCCAAAATGTAAAATATAGCATCATTTAATTTAACCCTCATACTTTTAAGCTGGGTTTTTTTCTTTTCGAAACATTATTATGTGGTTAACCCTTTCCCACATACAGCAAATCTGCAGTATACTACTTTGAAAACATTAAGGCAAAAACGTGAAAATTCTCTAAAAATGAGAGTTTGATCATTAAATACAGTTGAAAATATTGTGGCAAAAGAAGAAATTGCTCATGATGAGCAATTTCTTCTTTTTTCACAATGTTTTTAAAAGTTGTCTGCTGCACAGACGTCAGAAAGCGTCTGTATGTGGGAAAGGGTTAATTTGTATATTATATATACTATCTGGCTATTGCGAAAACATGATGGTTTCCAGTTATTATTTTATCATTAATTACATAATTTATCAAATGTTGCTTGACGTTTCGCCAACAAAACTTAGCAATCAGTACCAATCAGTGTAAGATATAAACCTTATCTAATTTCAAAATGAGAAATCTTCCACGGTCGAGTGGTTAGCATCGTGATATCATGTTAAAAACAGCGTAAAACCTCAATAAAACAAATTTCATGATGACAACAGTTTGGTGTTGGTCAAAAAATGAACATTAAACAGCTATTTCAGACAACATGATACTGTAACATTATAAAAAACAGTACATTCCTTTAACCCTTTCCCATATACGACAAATCTGCAGCAGACGACTTTAAAAACATCTAATCAAAAACATGAAAAATCTCCATAAATGAGATTTTAGTTATTAAAAAGAGTTGAAAACATTGTGGCAAAAGGAGAAATTGCTTGTTTTGAGCAGTTTCTTCTTTTTGTCACAATATTTTAAAGCATCGTCTGCTGCAGATGTGTCAAAATGTGTCTACAAGTGGGAAAGGGTTAATAACACATTTAAATATACTGCTGTAATCTGGGTTCGGAGGTAGAAGCATCAAACTGTTTAGAAACAAACTTATTAAATTTTTCCTCTTTCAAAGTATATTGTTTCAAACCTAATGATCCTTAATTCAAGCCCTCCAGAAAATATTTCTTAGTCGAAAGCTAAAATATTTAACATAACTGTAGACACATTTTATTGTTCATAATGAGCAGTTTCTCCTTTTGTCACAATGTTTTCAAAAGTTGTCTGTTTCAGATGTGTCCGTAGACGGAAAAGGGTTAAACATTGTGAGCTTTCTGAACTGTTTGACACCTCCATAATGGGATATATATATATAGCCTAATATAATGGTATACCCTTCTTGATTCATTTGAAAAGAAGCGACTCTGAAAGGAAATCATAACCACTGAAAAGATTTCTTTTGGCACAATAGATATTTAGGTCTATTTTAACCCTTTCCTACCTTTTGACGCAATAGAAGTAGACGACTTTTGAAAACATTGTGGCCAAAGGTGAAATTTTATCTAACAATAAAGCTATCTTTTATGGAGATTTTTCAGGTTTTTGTCACTATGTTTGCAAAGTCGTCTGCTGCAGATTTGTTGTATGTGGGTAAGGGTTAATCCTTCTCCGCATACAACAGCAGACGACTGCAAAAATATAGAAGTTTTAGTATTGAATAGAGTTAAAAACATTTAAGCAAAAGGTGAAACTACTCAAAATGAGCAATTTCTCCTATTACCACAACGTTTTCAATTGATCTTCTCCCTGAAACAAATATCTATTGACAACATTAAAGAAGTTGACTTTTGAATTCAACATAATACTAATCTATCTAGAAATTAATAATGCAGACGAACATACTGATTAAATCACATGGTTAAATGTAAAACATATATTAACCCTTTCCCACATATAGACGCTTTCTGATGCATCTGCAGCAGACGACTTTTGAAAACATGTTGGCAAAAGGAGACTTTTTTCCAGACTTTTTTCAGTTATTGTACCTTCATTTATGGGGATTTCCCGGGTGTTTGCAAACATGCTTTCAAAGTCATCTGCTGCAGGTTTGCTGTATGTTTTCAATTGTTGCAGATGACCATACTGATTATATAACGTCGGTAAATGTAAAACCATTTCCTCCATACATATATTTAACATTATACTCTACTGCAGCATATGACATTTACCCTTCTCCACATACACAACAAATCTGCACCAAACAATTTTGAAAAATTTCAAGGCATAAAAACAAAATATCTTCTTTAATGAAAGTATAATTATCAAATAGTGTTAACCCTTTCCCTCATACGACAATTCTGCAGCAGACGACTTTGAACGTATTTTGTCAAAACATAGAAAATCTCCATAACCTATGACAAAAAGTGGAACACATTGTGGCAAAAGGAGAAATTGCACGTTTTGTGCAATTTCTTCTTTTGTCACAATGTTTTCAAAAAGCTGTCTGCTGCAGAGGCGTCAGAAAGCGTCTGTATGAGGTAAAGGGTTAAATACATTGAGGCAAATGAAGATATGTTTTTTTTAACCCTTTCCCACATACAACAAAGCTGCTGCAGACGGCTTTAAAAATGTCTACTAAAAAATATGGAAAATCTCTATTATTGTAGGTATAATTACTGAAAAAAGTTGAAAACTTTGTGGAAAAAGGAGAACGTTTGGGTTATATAAGTCAATTCTATTATGTAAGTAAAATAATTCAAGACACCCATACCAGGAAGTTCAATTTTTTCATTATTGTTTTACATTTGATTCTTTTTGTTGGCTTATGTCAGACAATGAATGATTGATTAACTGAAATCCAACACTGCTGTAATCCTTTCCCACATACAATAAATCTGCAGAGGAAGACTTTGAAAACATCTAGGCAAATGTGTAGAAAAATCGCCATGAATGAATGTATATGCTAATATTGAGCAATTTCTCTTTTTGCATCAGTGTTTTCAAATGAATTTGATTATAACACATACATTTATAAATATGTCTCCATTATTTCCAGAAAAAACATCTATGGTGAGATTTAATTAAGCCTTTCCCTCATGTAAACGCTTTCTGATGCCTCTGCAGCAGAAGGCTTTTTGAAAACATAGTGACAAAAGAAGAAATTGCTCAAAACAAGCAATTTCTCCTTTTGTCACAATGTTTTCCACGTTTACCCACCACCGTGCCTTGAAGAACATTTGGAAATCGACCAGATTCTTTCGGAGAAGAAGATTTTTAAAGTTTTCACTATAACCATATAAGGAAAAACAGCCCGCCCAACCATATAAGGAAAAACAGCCCGCCCCCTGGTAACAATCAATCAACATGGTTTGAAGGAGTCTGAATAAGGGTCACCCAAGGAACATTGAGAATTTTAAAGCTTTCTCTAAAGCCATATGATGCAAAGCAGCCCTGCCCTCTATATGTTTTTCGACTAATCAAAATCGCTTGAAGGAATCTGATAGAGGGTTCCCAAATATACATTTCTACAAAATTATTTAGAAATCGCATAGATTCTTTTGGAGAAGAAAATTTACAAAAAAATTCACAATAGCCTTATAAGGCAAAACAGCCCCGCCCCCTGATGGCCATGTTTTTTGACTAATCAACATGGCTTCAAGGAATCAGATAGAAGCAACATTTCTACAAAATGATTTGAAAATCGGCATACAAGTTTGGGAGGAGAAATTGTTCAAAGTTTTTTTCTATTGGTTCCCATGGAAACCAGAATTCTGCGTGGTTCATAGAATTTGAATGAATTATGGTTTGGACCTTGACAGGATGCTTTCTATGGAAGTAAATAAGATATTAGTGGAAACGTTGGATGCTCCCCAAAGTATAGCCAGGACACAGGGATGGTGATAAAATGCACATATCCTTTTTTAGTGAAGCTTTCCATAAAGTTTCATTGAATTCAAGTCAGTAGTTGCTGAGAAATAGTTCAATAAAAACTAGAACCGTGAGTGAACTCACAAAGGATACCCCCCGTCTCGCGCTTACAAGACATATGGACGGACAGACGGACGGACGGACAGATATACTTCCGACTGGGATAATCTTACTTCATGCACATCCTCAGGTTGTGTACTGCAACTGTGTAAAGTTTCATGAGAATCTGTCCAGCCGTTAAGGACTTACAAGACATATGGACGGACAGACGGACAGGGATAATCTTACTTCATGCACACCCTCAGGCTGTGTACTGCAACTTTGTAAAGTTTCATCAGAATAGGTCCAGCCATTAAGGAGGAGTTGAGCTTACAAGACATATGGATGGACAGACAGACAGACGGATGGATGGACAGGGTGATTCCTGTATACCTGTATAAACATCTATGTCACATTATATAGAAATTAAAAGGGTAATTAATAACTCTTGAAAAAAACCCATCTAAACAGAACATGCTGATAATATGCACATCTCCTCTTGTAAGTAAAGCTTCCCATAAAGTTTCATTGAATTCAAGTCAGTAGCTGCTGAGAAATAACCTGGACAAAAGCGGAATGGACAGCAGAACGGACAAACAGACAAACGAACAAACTGACGGCACCCCGACTATATGCTCATCCCGTAAATAAAACGGAGAGCATAATTAATAGCATGAAACTTATTATACACAAGGGTAAGAGTTAAGTGGAGAGTGAATGAATGAATGAATGTATATTGTTTTATGGCGCATCGACAGCTAAGGTCATTTAGCGCGCAATTAAATTTAATTATTCATGATCCCTGGGTAAACAAACCAGTACTAGGCTAGAAAATGTGCCTTGCCCAGGGGCACTCCACCATGACCGTAGTGCCACGACTGGGGATCGAACCCGGGACACCCGGTTTCGAAATCCCCGACGCTAACCACCAGACCACAGCGGATCCTAAGTGGAGAGTGAAGGCTCTGGTAAGAATGTAGGTAACATAAACCGGTCTGAGCGAAAAACTGTTTGCCTACGTAACAAAACCCTGTTATCCGCACATGTCCCATATACATTAATCCTTTCCCTCATAGGACAATTCTGCAGCAGACGACTTTGAACATATTTTGTCAAAAAATAGAAAATCTCTATAATTGAATGGATGACTAAAAGTAGAAAACATTGTGGCAAAAGGAGAAATTGCTCGTTTTGAGCAATTTCCTCTTTTGTCACTATGTTTTCAAGAAACCGTCTGCTGCAGAGGTGTCAGAAAGCGTCTATATGAGGGAAAGGGTTAAAGACCTACCAATTCAGCCCTTCGGATCCCTCTCACTGTCTCTATCCATGAGTCCTGTAAAGTAAAATCAGAGGGGAATTACATAGAGGTCAAATTACGCTAAATGTATCCGCTGACTTCCTGATCTACAGTACTATAGTCCCTAAAAAAAACCTTTGTTTGCATAGAAATGACTGTATACCATCACCAGAATGTATTGAATATATGACATTGAGTTTAAATGCATTGTGAATGTGTATAGGATGCACTGGAAATGATTGATTTGATCACTTTTAGTTTTCGTTTTCTTCCAAAATTCGTCTGCTGTAGAGGCATCAGAATGCTTCTGTAAGTGGGAAAGGGTTAACATGTTAAAGTTGTCCTTTGCATTGATTCCAAATATCTCTTGTCTTTGAGATAAATACTATAAATGTTTTGGCAATTCAATGGGGGAAGATATAACCCTTTCCCACATACAATGAATCTGCAGCAGACGACTTTGAAATGATCAAGTGTTTTGAGCAATTTCTCCTTTTGCCACAATGATTTCAAAAGTCTTCTGCTGCAGAGGCTTCAGATAGTATCTATATGTTACATAGTGGATATTTCATGAGTATTTATTTATAATCACTTTTAATAAACGAGTTTATTAAGTTGATATGCTGCGAGCATAACATTTACAATATTTCTACATAAAATTTGCCTGTTTTGGCGCCAAAGTAACTAATGTTATTTGGATAGTTTGGATTCCGTTTTGTAACAAAGACTTGAGCATAAGACTGGAAACCAAACTAGTAGTGTCCTATGATATTTATGTATTGACACTCTCAGTGAGGACTTTATGTGATAAAAAGGGATAAGCCATATTCCAGGCAAACCAACCTCAACGTATAAAGATCCGCCTGCTCATACATGATATCTGATTGTATTGGAGGTTTATTTGTCTGACGAGTCTTGAAACCGTCTGAGACTTATTTGAGTGTAGAGCCAGATCAAGCTGTGCAGATACCCATGCTGATCTGGATCTACACTAGTTGTAAATGATGGATGTTTTTTTTTGTAGAGTATGGCTCATGTATTTAAAATGTTGCCAGAATCAAAACAAATGTTGCCATAAACAAAACAAATGTTTCCTGATGTCATTGCTGTAGATGACTTTTATTAACATTTTGTCAAAGGAGAAATTGCTCATGATGTTTTCAACTCTACTTAAAGCTTATCCATTCATTTATAGAGATTTTTCTTATTTTTGCCTTGATGTTTCCAAAGTTGTCTGCCGCTGATTTGCTGTATGTGGGAAAGGATTAATATGCTTACTCGTAAAAGTTTCATCATGTCATGTTGGTCTGCAATCTTTGGGAATGTCGCTAGAACAGGACTGTGAATCACCTCTGAATCAAAGAAATAGAACCACCCGTATATAATCTTTCATCAGATCTTTTGATATAAAGTAACATACAACTTTTGAAACCATTGTGGGAAGAGATGTTTATAAGCATATTTCTAATGTTTTCTTTTCTTTTTTGCTTTGGCTGTATTTGGTATGAATGCCATTTATTATGTACAATTTCTCCCTTGGCCACCCATAATGGATTCAAAATTTGTAAGCTAGAGATCCATCAATATATTTCTGCAGGTCGGAAAGGTTTAATTGGTATATTCTTTTAGCTACAAAATCAAGGTGATATTGTACAAACTGTTGGACCTTTACAGACAGATGAGGAAATTTCATATGCATATCATTACTTAATATAAATACAGAGGAACCTGTGCATTAAGTCTGCCATGGGAACACAACAGTATGGTCTTTGTTCACAGGTGGTCATAAAAGGTTGTTTCGCATTTACCCTTTAAATGTACAGTGGAACCTGTGTATGAAGACCACCCATGGGAACACAACAATATGGTCTTTGTTCACAGGTGATCTTTGACAAAGACCAATTTACTCCTCTTTTTCTGGACTTCTGGTTTAGTCATTTTTAGTTTAAACTTATTCATTTTACATTAATTGCGAAACAAGCTTTCAGCTTATATTAAACCATATCTGTTTCTGGAGACTTAACCAGTACTTGTGCGGTTTGTGTGGAAAAATCCCAAAGCCAGAACCTGCTCATCACAGGACTCAAACCCGGGACCTTTGGTATGAGAGGCCGATGCTCATCTTCTACACCACTGGTGAAGTATTAAGGAATGAAAGCAGGCCAGTACCATAAAACTCGAAGCATTACCTGTGGACTCTAAATCCAGGCGGTCCCTCAGTAAAGTGTCAGCCAATAGCTGCCTATAGTAACTGTACATTGGCAATAGACAGGAATTGCCTATTAGAGTATCTGGCAGTGTGCTGAAAATATACAGAATAACAACTCAAAATTCTATCCCAATATCTCACAACAGTCTCTTTTAACCCTCCCTCATATAGACGACTTTCTGATGGCTCTGCAGCAGACCGCGCTTTTTGAAAACATAGTGACAAAAGAAGAAATTGCACAAAACATGCAATTTCTCCTTTTGCCAGAATGTTTCACCACTTTTTGTCATAGGTTATCCATTCAGATTATGGAGAATTTTCTATGTTTTGGACAAAATACGTTCAAAGTCGTCTGCTGCAGAATTGACGTATGAGGGAAAGGGTCAATTGTTTCCATCATGTAAACATATTTATAACATTCTGATCTGCAGCCGATGCTATTCCAAAAACATTGTTGCAAAAAAAGAGAAATTGCTCAAAATGAGGTAATTTCTCCTCTTCTTTTACAATGTTTGAACACTTATCAATTAATGGCTCTCATCATTTATAGAGATTGTCCACATTATTGCCTGGAGTTCTTCTGCAGATGTGTTGTAGGAGGGAAAGGGAGTTAACTCTCTGATCAAATAATTTTGTAATATATGTTTTGAGGACAGAAGAGAAAATCAGAAAATTGTAGGCATAACTTTGATTTAGGGTGAAATTCTTGCGGTCTTATTGGCCACAAAATATGTCAGTCAAATACATGTATGTAAAATAAAAATTTAAATGAGAACTCAAAAAATTCAGAGAGCAAACTGCTAACTGCTAACTTGTTCAATTTTTTCTATTTCATAGTCCCATAACTCCGAAGTGGCTGTTGACGTGGTAAGGTATAAGATATCATACTAAAAACATTTGCATATAGTTTGATTAAATTTGGATACAACTATTAAAATAAGAGAGCAGACATTTTTAAAGGAGACTTAATGTTTCGATAATATGATATGCCAAATCGATATATTTTTATATGTGTCTAAAAAGAACATTGCTAATTTTTAATAATTTACTCCCTTTCCACATACAGACAATGTCATGTCTGATGCCACTGCAGCAGACGACTTTTGAAACATCTGAGGCAAATGGAAAATTTGCACAAAATAAGCACATAAATTCTCCTTTTGCCACAATGTTTATAAACTCTATTAAGTAATTATACTTTCTTATACAAAGATTTTTCATATTTTGAAAGAAATTTTCAAAGTCGTCTGCTGCCAGATTTGCTGTATGTTGGAAACCCTTAATGATTTCTTAGGCCATATGCTGCAGAAGCAAGAGATGGAATATGCTTAAGTTGAGAAGTTCAACATCATTCTAGTCAGTGTGCAGGCAAACAAATAAATAGTTATATCCGTTACCAAAGAAAGGTGTATGCAGAGGCACAAAAATGACGCACTGCATTAGACAACTTTTGAAATCATTGTGACAGAAAGTAGAAATATACTCTTAATGAGGCAATTTCTCCATCTGCCACCATTACATGTATTTTCAGATCTATTCAATAATTATAATTTCATTTATAACACAATTTCCGTATTTTTTGCCAAATGTTGTCCACAAATCGTCTGCAGCAGATTTGTTGAATGAATTAAATGGGTTACTTACTCAATGAGTTCTTTCTGCTCTTCGTTTTGGGACAGACAGTTTAAACGATCAATCTAGCTGTTTGTTTCCTTGAAGATGAGTGACATCAAGGCATTCGTGCTTGCTGACAGTAGCGCCAAGGAGGGAACATAGCACAAAGATTATCACAACTGACCGTTGACCTTAACCAAAATGGAGCCTTACAAAACAATCCCACTGATTCATTTAAGTTAACTTTTTCCTAATACATCAAATCTGCAGCAGATGACTTTGAAAACATTCTCTACACAAATATAGAAAACTCTATAAGTGAAAGTATGATTATTGGAAAGAATTGAAATCATTGTGGCAAATGGAGAATTGCTCATTATGAGCCAATATCTCTTTTTGTCAGAATGTTTTCAAAAGTCGTCTGCTGCAGTGGTGTCCAAAAGTGACTATATGAGGGAAAGGGTTAACGGATTACTATGGTGTCAAAATCTGTTGCTATCAAGAAAATAATAAACTCTATACAACAACACCCCTCTAGAAACATTATCATATTAGATGTGGCTCTAGAATTACTCCATTTCTTTGCCATCTATTAGATGTGGGCTCTATAATTACTGCATTTATTTGCCTCTATTAGATGTTGCTCTAGAATTACTGTATTTCTTTGCCTCTATTAAATGTTGCTCTAGAATTACTGCATTTTGTTTATTTTTGCTTCTATTAGATGTGACTCTAGAATTACTGGATTTCTTTACCTCTATTAGATGTGGCTCTAGAAACACTGCATTTTCTTGCGCACTATTAGATGTGGCATCTAGAATTACTGCATTGGTTTTGCTCTATTAGATGTGCTCTAGAATTACTGCATTTTCTTTGCCCCTATTAGATGTTGCTCTAGAATTACTGCCTTTCTTTGCCTCTAGAAACACTGCATTTCTTTGCTCTAGAAACACTGCAATTTCTTTGCCTCTGTTATATGTGGCTCTAGAAACACTGCATTTCGTTGCCTCTATTAGATGTCGGCTCTAGAAACACTGCATTTTCTTTGCCTCTTTAAATGTAGGCCTCTAGAAACCACTGCATTTCGTTGCCTCTATTAGAATTATGTGGCTCTAGAAACACTGCATTTCTTTGCCTCTATTAGATGTTGCTCTAGAGAACACTGCATTTCTTTGCCTCTATTAGATGTGGCTCTAGAAACACTGCATTTCTTTGCCTCTATTAGATGTGGCTCTAGAAAGGTTTCACTGAGGAGAAATTAGCTACAAAACTATTTTGTTTCTATTTCCATATTTTAAAAAGTTGTTTGTCTTCCAATCACTTAAGTTTTTAACCCTTTCCCACAGACATGATCCTTTCTGATGCTCTGGAGCAGACAACTTTAAACAAGAGGGCCATGATGGCCCTTGAATCGCTCACACCTGATTTTTTATTATTTCACTTTAGCTATATAAGGCCATGCCCCCTGGCAGCCAGTTTCCGACCAAATCAACTTTTTGGCTTGAAGGAATCTGATAGAGGGTCAGCCCCTAGGAACATTTCTACAAAATTATTTGAAAATCGGCCAGATACTTTTGGAGGAGAAGATTTTTTTAAGTTTTCAACTATATCCATATAATGCAAAATAGCCCTGCCTACTGGCGCCATGTTTTTTGACAAATCAACATGGCTTGAAGGAATCTGAAAGTGGGTCATCCAAGGAACATTTCATACAAAATTATTTGAAAAATCGGGCCGACACTTTTGGAGAAGAAGATTTTTTAAGTTTGCACTATAGCCATATAAGGAAAAATAGCCCGCCCCGCCCCCCCCCCCCCCCCCCCTGGCGGCCATGTTTTTCGACAATCACATGGCTTGAAGGAATCTGATAGAGGGTCACCCAAGGAACATTTCTACAAAATCATTTGAAAATCAGCCTGACACTTTCGGAGAAGATTTCTTAAGTCACTATAGCCATATAAGGCAAAATAGCCCCGCCCACCCCTGGCGGCCGTGTTTTTGAACCAATCAACATGGCTTGAAGGAATCTGGTAGAGGGTCACTCCAAGGAACATTTCTACAAAAATTATTGAAAATCTGCCATTAGTTTGGGGAGAAGAAGAATTTTGAAGTTTTTTTCGTTTCGTTGCCATGGAAACGCTAGAATTCTGCATGGATCCCTAAAATTTGAAGGAATTCTGATGAGGTCATTAAGGAGGATGCTTTCTGTGAAGTTTCATCCCAATTGACGCCACTGGTTACTGAGGAGAAGATGTTGAAGATTTTTTAAGTTTCACTTTGGCCATATAATGGCAAAATCAGCCCCCGCCCCCTGGCGGCACCATGTTTTTTGACCAATGCAACATTGCTTGTAGGAATCTGATATAGGGTCACCCAAGGAACATTTTCTACAAAATTATTTGAAAATCGGCCTGACACTTATGGAGGAGAAGATTTTTTAAGTTTTCATTATAGCCATAAAAGGCAAAATAGCCCCGCCCCCTGGCGGCCATGTTTTTTGACCAATCAACATGGCTTGAAGGAATCTGATAGAGGATCACCCAAAGAACAATTTCTACAAAAATTATTTGAAAATCAGCCTGACACTTTTGGAGGAGAAGATTTTTATAAGTTTGCACTATAGCCATATAAGGCAAAATAGCCCCGCACCACGCCCCCCCCCCCCCCCCCCCCCCCCCTGGCGGCCCATGTTTTTCGACCAATCAACATGGCTTGAACGGAATCTGATAGAGGGTCACTCCAAGGAACATTTCTACAAAATTATTGAAATCGGCCCTTACACTTTCGGAGGAGAGAAGATTTTTTAAGTTTTCACTATAGCCATATAAGGCAAAATAGCCCCTGCCCCCCTGGCGGCAATGTTTTTCGACCAATCAACACGGCTTGAAAGAATCTGATAGAGGGTCATCCAAGAAACATTTCTACAAAATATTTGAAAATCTGCCAACCAATTTGGGAGAAGAAGAATTTTGAAGTTTTTTTCGGTTCGTTGCCATGGAAACCAGACATATTGCATGGAACCCAAAAATTTGAAGGGAATTCTGGTGAGGGTCATTGAGAGATGCTTTCTGTGAAGTTCATCCAAATTGACCCACTGGTTACTGAGGAGAAAGAAGTTGACGCACGACGCACGACGCCACGACGGACGCCGGACAAAAGGGCGATCACAATAACTCACTCTTGAGCAAAGCTCAGTGAGGCTAAAAAACTGTGCAAAAGGAGAAATTGCTTATAACTGAGCAATTTCTTTCTTATGCCACAATTGTTTACAATTTTATTCAATTATTGTTCATTTCATTTTTGGAGAGTTTCCATGTTTGTGACTAAATGTTAAAAGTCGTCTGCTGCAGATTTGTTGTATGTGGGAAAGAGACGAGTTTTTCCTTCTTTTATTACAGCACGATCATGATGAGTTATTGAAACTACTTTTATCACATAAAGCGCTCTCTGGAGTGGCAAAATCCCATTACATAAATATCATATGACACTACTAAGTTTGGTTTCCAGTCTTATGCTCAAGTTTTTGTTACAACACGGAACCCAAAACTATGAAAGTCATTTTTGGCGCCAAACCGGCAAATTGCGTGCTACATTTCTCAATATACACCTAATAAATCACTTAATATGATAAATAAAATATCTCATTCATGTTTATTTTTCATTATCACTTTTAATAAACTCTTTAACTAAGCTGTATATGGCGCTTGCCTAGGCTAGCGGTCATATCATCTAAGTAAAACTCATTTATTAAAAGTGATAATAAATAAACACTCATGAAATATCCTTCAACCCTTTCCCTCATAAAGACGCTTTCTGACGCCTCTGCATGTCAAAAAAGACGAAATTGTTCAAAAACGATGCAATTTCTCCTTTTGTCACCATGTTTTCAACACTATTCAATTATTTTCTTTCATGATATAGTGATTTTCTGTGACTTTCGTTTAGATGTTTGCAAGAGTCATCTGCTGCAGATTGTTGTAATGTGGGAAAGGGCTATGCAACAAGGGAGTAACAGGAGAAACTTGTTTTACCCTTTCACTCATACTAGACGCATTTTGACATCTCTTCATCTGACAACTTTTGAAAACATTGCAGCCATTATGAGCAATTTCTCCATTTGCCACAATGTTTCCATACCTAGATTCAATTATTCGTAATTCCATTTACAGAAATTTCTAATATTTTTACAGAGGTGTGTTTCAGTCCACCTGCTGCAGATTAACTGTTGAAAGTGTTAATATGATTAAATGAACAGTGGAAGAATTAATTTATCAGCATTGCTGCTTAAACAGTATCCAACATGCATACGTAACTGCTGTAAACAAACAAATATAACAGGTTAGTACATTGTGTAAAGGGTCATAAAAGACACTTATATGTTAGTTAATTTAACCCTTTCAACTTGCAGACACATGTTATTAGGTATATCTGCAGCAGACAACTTTTGAATAGATGGTGGCAAAGGAAAATTGCTCGTATTGAGCAATTCCTTCCATTTGGCAACAAGGTTTCAACCCTAATTAATAGTAGAACTCTCATCTTATAGAGGATTTTCAGACTTTGGTATAGATGGTTTTAACCCTTTCCATCATTACAGACAATTCTGCGATGACAGACGACTATTGAACGTATTTGTGTCAAAAAATAGAAAATCTCCATAATTGAATGGATAACCTATGACAAAAAGTTGAAAATATTGTGGCAAAAGGAGGAAATTGCACGTTTTGTGCAATTTCTTTTTTGCATCACTATGTTTTTTAAAAGCCATCTGCTGCAGAAGGCGTCCGAAAGCGTCTATATGAGGGAATAGGGATTTAAAGTCATCTGCTGCAGTTGCCATGTAGGAAAGGGTTTAATGCAATTTCAAAAATATATTGTGTGTAAACATCACCTAAAAAACTCTATCACCTAAAGGGTTACCGTAAGATTTTACGTTAAGATTTCACGGAAAGATTCCTGTCTTTCTTTCACCAGTACTCAATACAACAGTCTTTCAGAAGCTTACATATATATTTTGAAGCATTTTGAGGGCTTTGGCATGAAACAGTAGTGTAACTAAAAACCTATTTCAAAAACCCTGATTTTGAGGCAATTTTGACTCCCTTGTAAACAATGGCAAATTTAGGTGCCATTGCTCAGAACAAGAGCAATGGCACCGCTAAATTTCCATTGTGTGTACCAAGAAATAGGAGTTTAATTTAAAATACCAATTTTAGTTACAACCATTTCACGCCAAGCCCTCGATTTGCAGCAGACAGCTTTTGAAACATTGTGACAAAAGGAGAAATTGCTTGAAGTTATCTGGTAGAGGGTCACCCCCAGACACATTGCTATGCAATTATTTGAACAGTTTTCATTTGAGACGTAAGGTTTCAGTTTTTGTTTCATTAATCGTGTTTAGCGCGCCACTTTCAGTAATGTTTCATATCCTGACACCAGCAAGTCTGTTGTAAACGCTAACTCGCATTCCTGAGCGCAAAGGACAGAAATACATTACCACCATTTTAAAAGTCTTAACCCTTTCCCTCATATAGACGCTTTCTGACGCCTCTGCAGCAGACAGCTTTTTGAAAACATAGTGACAAAAGAAGAAATTGCTCAAACACGAGCAATGTCGTCTTTTAGCCACCATGTTTTCCACTTTTAGTCATAGTTATGCATTCAATTATAGAGATTTTTTTATTTTTTGACAATCTAATGTTCAAAGTCGTCTGCTGCAGAATTGTCGTATGAAGGAAGAGGGGTTAAACGTTATCAGAATGAGGCAATTTCTCCCCATTCCCACAATGGTTTCAAAATCGTCTACTGCAAGCTGTCTAATGTCAACTGTATAACTATAAAAGTATTAAGCCTTTCCCACATACAATAAATCTGCAGCAGACGACTTTGAAATTATCAAGTCCAAAATATAGAAATTCTCTATAAATGAGTTGTATTCTTATTGAATTGAGTTGAAATCATTGTGGCAGAAGGGAGAAATTGCTCATCATGAGCAATTTCTCTTTTCGTCACAATGATTTCGAAAGTCGTCTGCTGCCGGAGGCGTCAGATTGCGCCTGTATGAGGGAAAGGGGTAAATGAGAATATGTCTTATTCTACTAACTTATTACAGCAAACTTATCCAACAGAGTGCACTACATACCCAAATCGATCTGAAGTATCAAAGCAAAGCTAGTAGTGTTAAGAAAGCTAAACAATAACGCTAGACAACATGTTTCACTAAACCCTTTCCGCACTTCCAACAGATCTGCAGCAGACAGTTTTGAAAAAACAACAACAGTGGAGGCAAAAAAACCTTAGAATGATCCGATAAATGAACTTAGCGGTCATTGAAAAGAGTTGAAAACATTGTGACAGAAAGGAGAATTGCTCTGTCTGAAGTAGAGTTTCTTCTTTTGCACAAATTTTGTAGAATGCCGACCTCTGACTAAGGCGTCACAATGAGGCTCCAAGTGGGAAACGGTTAAAAACCTAGATTTATAATCTTAAAGACCTTGAGAAAAAAGGAATTTCTAGATCAATGAATGTATGATGGACAGGAGAAATCTTCCCATTAACGTTTTCAAAAGTTTTAAATTTTCGGCTGCAGGTGTAAAAAAGTTTATTATCCCTTCTCGTTTTTGACACATCTCGAAACAGGTGCCTTTAGAAAACATTGTGGCAAAAAGAGAAAGTGCTTAAATCAAGCATTTCTCCACTTGGCCACAATGTTTTCAATTCAATTCAATAATTAAACTATCATTTATAGAAAACTCTCCATTTAATTGCCTAGACTTGTTTCAAAGTTGTCTATTGAAGAGTTAACGCCTAATATAGTCGCTTCCTGACGTCTCAAAACAAGCAATTTCTCCTTTGCCACATTGTTTTCCACTTTTAGTAATAGGCTATCCATTCAATTACAGAGATTTTCTTTTATTTTTTGACAAAATATGTTCAAAGTTGTCTGCTGGCAGAATTGTTGTATGAGGACAAGGGTTAAGGTATGATGGAAAGGTTTATTTCCAGAGAAGAGTTTGAATCAACCTAAACAATATCAAGCTTCCGGTCAATCTAATAGCTAACAAACATGTTACATTCAATAAAAAAAAGCAGACACTTGAATAGTTTCAGATAACATCTGCGGCAGATGCCCTTTGAAAACATAATAGAAAAA
>JASEVX010000001.1:18481520-18506520 GCA_031761405.1 Serripes groenlandicus
GGACAAATTTTGTACATTTTCATAACTTTCAATTGACAGTTATTCAACATTTACTGCCAAAATAGTTTTTATCTACTTATTACTTACTTTGTTGTCACTATAAGCAATATTTGCAAAAGTTTCAACATTTCAAAATTTTGATCACCATCAGGAGTCCAGCACCTTTAACTGCATCTATATCAGTCTGTGACATGATGTTATTATTATTTTTGTCATTATTAGTATTATTGTTATCGTTATCATTATTATCAAAACCATTATTATTATTATTATTGTTATTATTATTATTGAATAATAATTATTGTTATTATTATTATTATTGTTATTATTATTGTTTTTATTATTGTTTTTTTCATTATCACTTTTATCAAAACCATTATTATTATTAAAATTATTAGTATTATCATTATTATTATCATTATCATTATCATTATTATCAAAACCATTATTATTATTATTATTATTATCATCATTATTATTATTATTGTTATTATTATTGTTATTATCATTATCACTATTATCAAATCCATTATTATTATTAGTAGTAAAGTTATCATATTAATTTCCTGCAATGAATCAAATTGTTTACCACCATTATTAATAAATTGGACACGTCTATGTGGATTCGTTTTTCGTTATTTAATAATTAATACCAGTAATCGAAGCAAACAAAATTCACAGCTACATCGACTTTTAAAAAAATAATTACGGCACCTACCTCTGACTGTGATTCAAACGACTTTTGGCGCCTCTACTGAAGGAAATTGACGACAACGATGTGGAAACAGAATTATATATAAATATCTATGAGTCAATCCACGAGAAAACCATCATTATAGACTCTGCGTAATGTGTCGATCCAGATCAGCCTACGCAGTCCGTAATCCGGGCCGACACATTTCGTCTCAGGGGTATAGAGGTATAGAGGAATGATTCCTGAAATAGAAAATCCACAGGAGGCGAGAACAAAGTCTGTCCGGGTTAGCCTGCGCGGCATGCTGAGGCTGATCCGGGTCGATACTTTACGCAGAGTCCACAATGTTGGTTTTCTCATGGAACGGCTCTTATATATACAATGTATATTTGAGCGCCACACAGACATTTTGTCTACTGAAGCCCCTTTTTTGCTGATTGATGATAATTGTTTGCTCTAATGGTGGTTTATACGCTTTCAACATAATTTCAGTCACATGTAATAGCGATTGTGATTTGGTTTTCAGGTCAAATTACGCCAAATATATCCGCGGTCATGCTGATTTAGAGACAAACAGTCCCTAAACAAAACTTTGTTTGCGTAGAAGCGTAGAAATGATTGTATACCATCACCAGAATGCATTAGATATATGACATTGAGTTTTAAATTCTTTGTAAATGTGTATAGGCTACACTTGAAATGATTGATTTGATCAAAGTAGTTTGACCTTGTTTGAAAGTGAAAGTAGGGAAAATGAAACACCGGTATTGTCATGGCCAGATATGGTCCAAAATGACGGTAACCATTTTCACCTGGTGAATTTTTTCTTGTATAATGTATGAGCCCTAGAGATGTAGCGCTACGAACTTGTCAGCCATGTCCCTATATGATATCCCTTTCCTGAGGTACAACATTTGATCCCTGTACGCTAGATGGGTTGATTGATTCATGTGTAACACCTTTTCCAAAGTAAATCAGTTACTTCTCGACAACCAGTCCATCTAACCATCTGTTTCCAGAGTTTTTCACACCAGACGGCATACACAACTGTGTTTCTAAGCAACTGGACGAATGACGCTTATCGCATTGACTTTTATCAAACACCGAAACAATGTTTGCCGAGCTGGCTGCTAGACGGGGTTCATAAACAGTTATATAATTGGTCGGCGTCTGGCGTTTTTTTATTCTTCTTATTCACGAATATCAGCAACATCCCAAATCGCCAGAAGTAGCTCATAGATGATAATGTTTTTGTTTGTATGGTGTTTAACTTAAATTTCATCTATTATTCAGTCACATCACCGCGTGGCCTCGGTAATTTAGCAAAATGTCTGGACTATTTATCCTGACAACAGCAAGACAGTCCTAATGCCAACCCAAAAGCCCTTAGTGCCAAGGATGCCAAGCTATTATGATCTCTTTTATGACCCGGCCGAGGATCGAACCCGCGATTTCCCGCACCACCGAGGCGGTCTCTCATAGATGTCTAGTCCACTTGTTTACACACAGTTACCAACAGGACATGTGCAGAGTGTTTGATTCGATAGTTAATAACTACTTGGTACTTTTTCTGATTGGTCTTTACGCCGCTTTCAACACCATTTATTGTTAAGCAAACTGCGCTTCGTTTGTAAATCAGCAATACTATAGGTAAGGTTGCACTATTAATAGCGTATGAACCGAAATGTGATCGTCAAAAGACTAAAGAATGGGAAACGCCGTTACAATTTATGAAGTTTGTTATGGTATGAATAAAACCAGGGCATAGACACACTTTAGCAAAGTTTAGATGTTCAAACCACAACTTATCAAAAGAAACAGGAAGCCATAACAAGACTGAAATATTGTTTAGATATTTTAAATATTGTTTAGAGAAAACTGTACATGTTGTTGAAGATGAATTACACTTTTTATGGAATTGTCCATTGTTTGATGATATAAGAAATTGTTATATGAAACATTCTGCCAAAGTTTTATCGGATCAGGCACTTAGAGCCTATAATTGTCTATTAACGTTATTCTATCGAATAAATTTGAATGTTAAAACTAAATTGTCATTGTTTGACTCAATGGTAGCTCCTATTATCCTGTACTGCTCTGAGGTTTGGGGTATTTATGACTTTAAAGAAGTCGATAAACTACATAACAGGTTGTGTAAGTCTATTCTTGGTGTTCGTCAACACACACCTAATATGGCCGTATATGGAAAACTGGGGCGATACCCATTATCTGTTATATGTAAGGAAAGAGTTCTAAAATTCTGGTTAAAGGTTATGAACAGTGACAACTCTATTATGTATAACATATTCAATGAACAATGCAATAGCAACAATGAAAATGCTGGGCTATGAGAGTAAAATCCCTTTTAAATTATCTTGGTTTTGGTTATGTTTGGAATCAATTTGACAAAAATATGAATTATCTACCTTTATTTAAACAGCGATTGAGAGACCAATTTCTTCAAAGTTGGAATACTTCCCTGCATACTTCCTGAAATTGGATTATTATAGAAAATTTAAAACAATATTTGGTTTCGAAAAATACATCGATGTTATTCAAAATGACACTCTAAGAAAACAATTAAGTTGTTTTAGATTATGTTCGCATACACTAAATATTGAAATGGGGAGATATTCTAGTATTGAGAGATGTAACCGTATTTGTAGCGTATGTAATAGTAATCAAGTGGAATCAGAATATCATTTTTTACTCTGCTGTCCCTTTTATTCTTCTATACGATCTAATTATTTTGGAAAATTACCATGGCCGAATGTGCAACTTTTTGTCAATATACTGTCTTCTAATCAGAATAAAATTATATTTAGAACTGCCAAGTATTTACGAGATGCATTTAAGCTTCGTAATGAAAAAACACAGAATGCTATAACAACATGATATACCAGTCAGTTAGGATTATACCACAGAACTACCATATGATCATAAAATGAAATATAAGTATTATCAAATTGTCTGTATGTAAATATTATTTGTATGTTTTGTATGTTTTCCTGTTTCTTTTGCCATATTTGTTCACTGTTAAATATTATTATTGGCCAAAGGCTTGTAAATGCTGAATTTGCCGAATAAAATTGAATTGAATTGAATTGAATTGTTATTTTTCGCATGACTGGTATAATAAACCATCAACACAGCATCTGTTTAACACGATCATGAAATGTCAACACCAATCTTTGAGTTTTGATATTGGCTAGATTCTTAACAATTGTATTCAAGAAAAAAAAAAAATCTGAAAGACAGACCGAAGAAAATTAAAGTTGACTACTTTGTTAAATCACATACAAATGAGTGAAATTATTGTTTGCTTTCATAATTACTAAGGTGTACATATATCATATTGACTGTACGTTACTCACATCAAAGGCTCGTCTGACAAAACTAGAAATATCACTTAAGGTGATAAATACCCCCAAAACGTCACCTTGACTCAAAATATGGCTTCCGACTGACCAACAAAAGGGCCATAACTCTGTTAAGTAACATGGAATTGTAAAATCTTTATGATATGCACATCTCCTCTTGGTATAGAAGCTTCGTGTAAAATGTTATTGAATTCCACCCAGTGGTTTGTAAGAAATAGGCCGGACAAAATATGGCTTCGGACAAAATATGACCAACAACTTAATAAGTAAAAGGGCCATAACTCTGTAAAATAACATGCAATTGTAAGACCTTTAGGGTATGCACATCTCCTCTTGGTATAGAAGCTTCATGTAATTTTTTATTGAATTCCACCCAGTGGTTTGTAAGAAATAGGCCGGACAAAATATGACCAACAACTTAATAAGTAAAAGGGCCATAACTCTGGAAAATAACATGCAATTGTAACCCCTTTAGGATATGCACATCTCCTCTTGGTATAGAAGCTTCATGTAAAATGTTATTGAATTCCACCCAGTGGTTTGTAAGAAATAGGCCGGACAAAATATGGCTTCCGACCGACCGACCAACCGACCGACCAACCGACCGACCAACCGACCGACCGACACAGTGACTCCTATATACCCCCCCCCAAAAAAAAATACATTGTTTTTTGGGGTATAACAATATAATACCAAAATGAAACATAAAACATGTTTAACACAAAAAAAACTAAGTGTGACAGTGAAAGAAAATGGTTACGCGGAGAAAGAGACAAATAAATGGCCGCCTGGCAGAGTGAAGTTAGCAGTCTGGCAGTCTGGCAGCCTGGCAGCGTGAAGTTAGCAGTCTGGCAGTTTGACACGAATTGAGCAGCGTGGCAGCACGAACTGAGTAGCGTGGCAGCTTGGCAAAGCAAAGATGTCAGTCTGACAGCGTAATGAACTGAGGCACATAACAGCGTGGCAGTCTGGCAACGTGAAGTTAGCATTCTGACAGCGTGGAAGGCTGGCAGCACGAAATGAGCAGCGTGGCAGCCTGGCTGCACGAACTGAGCAGCGTGGCAGCACGAACTGAGTAGCGTGGCAGCTTGGCAAAGCAAAGATGTCAGTCTGACAGCGTAATGAACTGAGGCATATAACAGCCGTGGCAGCCTGGCAGCCTGGCAGCCTGGCAGTCTGGCAGCGTGAAGTTAGCATTCTGACAGCGTGGCAGGCTGGCAGCACGAACAGAGCAGCGTGAAGTTAGCATTCTGACAGCGTGGCAGGCTGGCAGCACGAACTGAGCAGCGTGGCAGCACGAACTGAGCAGCGTGGCAGCCTGGCAGCACGAACTGAGCATACAACTTAAAATATATACTTTTTACACAGACTTTTCATGTGAACTAAGCCATATCCCTTTACGCGACATTTCGTTTTCTAGCATTTTCAACAGTCCCCGGCAGTCCCCAGCAGCGCGAAACACGCTGTGCTTTTTACACCCGGTCTAGGTACAAGATCTTTCGTATATGTTACGATGCACTAACTTTTCTTTCAATGAGTTTTAAGCAAAGATAAGAGGTGAAAGATCTCATTAAATCAAATTTTTTCGAATTCTTGTGTACATTTACTCTATTTTTTATCGCTCTCGAAAGCCGAAATCGCGCGATGTTCCTGGTCTTTGATTGATTGAAAAATGCTTGTCTACAAACTCAAAAACACTTTATTTTGCCATTTTCATGTAGCTAAGTGTCATCTTACCATACCCCGTAACGGAGCGTTATTTCATGAACGTTTTCTAATCTTTTAAAACAGAAGTCAAGTTTTACATGTTTTCAAAATCGGAAAAAAAAAATTGAAAAATGAGAAATTCCTTCACAGTAGTTCATTAGAAAAATACGCCTATATAAATGTCGCATACGATTTAAAATATATACTTTTACACAGACTTTTCATGTGAACTAAGCCATATCCCTTTACGCGACATTTCGTTTTCTAGCATTTTAACAGTCCCCGGCAGTCCTCAGCAGCGCGAAACACGCTGTGCTTTTTACACCTACAACTTAAAATATATACTTTTACACATACTTTTCATGTGAACTAAGCCATATCTCTCTCTTTACGCGACATTTCCATTTTGACAGCGCTAGCTGGCAGCTATAAAAGCGCCCAGCAGTGCGAAACACGCTGTGCTTTTTAAACCCGGTCTAGGTACAAGATCTTTCGTATATGTTACGATGCACTAACTTTTTCTTCAATGAGTTTTAAGCAAAGATAAGAGGTGAAAGATTTCATTTAATCAAGTTTTTTCGAATTCTAAAAATCGGCTTGTGCTAAATTTCAAAGCATTCCTACAGGCTTCCCAAGAAGGTACATGAATCAGTTTAGTTTGATTGTAGGATAAAAATTGAATTAGCATGAAGTGGCCTGCCAGTCAAACCATCGATACTCGTCTGACCAATAATCGTCAAGAAAAGGCGGGGCTTATCAGTTGCCCGTTGCTTTCCTCCATGACCTCCGAAAATCTACAAATAGACATAACGCGGCCTGTCAGTCAAACAAGCCGCTCGATACTAGACTGACCAATCAGCATCCAGATATGACGGGGCTTATCAGTTGTGTTCTCAAAATATATTCCTCTAAACTTGCTGGGCGCTTTTATAGCTGCCAGCTAGCGCTGTCAAAATGGAAATGTCGCGTAAAGAGATATGGCTTAGTTCACATGAAAAGTATGTGTAAAAGTATATATTTTAAGTTGTATGCGACATTTATATATGCGTATTTTTCTAATGAACTACTGTGAAGGAATTTCTCATTTTTCAATTTTTTTTTTCCGATTTTGAAAACATGTAAAACTTGACTTCTGTTTTAAAAGATTAGAAAACGTTCATGAAATAACGCTCCGTTACGGGGTATGATAAGATGACACTAAGCTACATGAAAATGGCAAAATAAAGTGTTTTAAGTTTGTAGACAAGCAATTTTCAATCAATCAAAGACCAGAAACATCGCGCGATTTCGGCTTTCGAGAGCGATAAAAAATAGAGGTAAATGTACACAAGAATTCGAAAAAAATTGATTTAATGAGATCTTTCACCTCTTATCTTTGCTTAAAACTCATTGAAAGAAAAGTTAGTGCATCGTAACATATACGAAAGATCTTGTACCTAGACCGGGTGTAAAAAGCACAGCGTGTTTCGCGCTGCTGAGGACTGCCGGGGACTGTTAAAAATGCTAGAAAACGAAATGTCGCGTAAAGGGATATGGCTTAGTTCACATGAAAAGTCTGTGTAAAAGTATATATTTTAAGTTGTATGCGACATTTATATAGGCGTATTTTTCTAATGAACTACTGTGAAGGAATTTCTCATTTTTCATTTTTTATTCCGATTTTGAAAACATGTAAAACTTGATTTCTGTTTTAAAAGATTAGAAAACGTTCATGAAATAACGCTCCGTTACGGGGTATGATAAGATGACACTAAGCTACATGAAAATGGCAAAATAAAGTGTTTTAAGTTTGTAGTCAAGCAATTTTCAATCAATCAAAGCCCAGAAACATCGCGCGATTTCGGCTTTCGAGAGCGATAAAAAATAGAGGTAAAGGTACACAAGAATTCGAAAAAAATTGATTTAATGAGATCTTTCACCTCTTATCTTTGCTTAATACTCATTGAAAGAAAAGTTAGTGCATCGTAACATATACGAAAGATCTTGTACCTAGACCGGGTGTAAAAAGCACAGCGTGTTTCGCGCTGCTGAGGACTGCCGGGGACTGTTAAAAATGCTAGAAAACGAAATGTCGCGTAAAGGGATATGGCTTAGTTCACATGAAAAGTCTGTGTAAAAGTATATATTTTAAGTTGTATGCTCAGTTCGTGCTGCCAGGCTGCCACGCTGCTCAGTTCGTGCTGCCAGCCTTCCACGCTGACAGAATGCTAACTTCACGCTGCCAGACTGCCAGGCTGCCAGGCTGCCAGGCTGCCACGCTGCCAGGCTGCCACGCTGTTATGTGCCTCAGTTCATTACGCTGTCAGACTGACATCTTTGCTTTGCCAAGCTGCCACGCTACTCAGTTCGTGCTGCCACGCTGCTCAGTTCGTGCAGCCAGGCTGCCACGCTGATCAGTTCGTGCTGCCAGGCTGCCACCTGCTCAGTTCGTGAGGTCAGGCTGCCACGCTGATCAGTTCATTCTGCCAGGCTTCCACGCTGCTCAGTTCGTGATTCCAGGCTGCCACGCTTATCAGTTCGTGCTGCCAGGCTGTCACGCTGCTCAGTTCGTGCTGCAAAACTGCCACAGTGTCAGAATGCTAACTTCACGCTGCCAGACTGCCACGCTGCCAGGCTGCTAACTTCAAGCTGTCAGGCTGCCAAACTGCCAGACTGCTAACTTCACGCTGCCAGGCTGTCAGACTGCCAGACTACTAACTTCACGCTGCCAGGCTGCCATACTGCCAGACTGCTAACTTCACGCTGCCAGGCTGCCAGACTGCCAGACTGCCAACTTCACGGACATAAATAAATGTTACATTCTTAGTAAAAAAAAAAAAGGGAACAAAATTGCTTATCTTAATCTGAAAAATGATATTTCCTTTATTATACAGAATAAAGATAATCTTAACAAAGCAGATTTATCAGCGCTGTTCATCTGTTGATCATATTTGACATTATTATGGTTACTAAGATGACAGGCATCAATGTATTTCGTTCTATAAGTATTAAGATGTGAACCTTGAACAGTATAGTGAAATTCATCACCTATTACATCAACAGAGCAAAGGTTGTATGTTCTACGATTTCTGTCAATATCCTGGTATCTACCCATTCATAGACGACCGTTATATCATTATGGGTTTATGGTACGGTCCCAACGAGGCCAACAACACAGAAACCTCTATCGATTTAAAGTTCAATTTAAAAACAACCAGAACAGCAAAGGACAATTACAAGTTGACCGACCAATTTTTCGTTCGTAAGGTCAAATCAAAGATCAAATCTTAACCCGAACTGATTTTCCTTTCAATTTGGGAAAATATAGGATTTCTTAGGGTGTCAATATAACTAAAAGTAAACAATATTCTGGTTGTTTATCAGTCAGAGGTTATTCAACTTTATATAAAACACCTTCAACTTTCAACAAAATCTTTATTGTTGAAAGAGAGACAAATTGTGTCACAAACACGGTTTTGTTGCAATATATTTGATTATATGCGACGAACATCCATGTATGCATCCAATCAAATTGCAAAGCGGTGGTTTAGATTTCTAAAGAGGCCGTCAGTCAAGTGTACTAGCCTTGGCTAGTGAGGTCGGGTTACACCATGCATAACATGAAACGCTAGAAGTGTAATGCCTTTGTGCTATTGTCCATCGTTGATTTTGTGTTTGTATTGCATTCTATAGCAACTCACTCATAAAAGGATTGATAGTTTTGCTAATTTAACCAATGTCCCCTAGTTAAGTTTAAACAATATTTTATTCACATGAATTTTACAAAGCTGTTTTTTTTTCTCTCAAATTGATACAATTGGTTAAAACCATGTTGACAATTTTCCGAGAATGGACCTAAAAATATAAAATTATCAAGAATAAACTAAATAGTGGTAGTTTGGTTGTTGTATGCATTGATCCATTCTCTAAGCTTGAATCTCCTTTTCTAGAGATAAAGGGGCAGTGGTTGAACGACAAACCATACAAGCCGTTCCACGAGAAAACCAACATTGTGGACTCTGCGTAAAGTATGGTTTTCTCGTGGAATGGCTCATATATGCATTGTAATTAATAGACACGAAAGAATCTCCAAATTATCCTCTACTGTTTTCCCGTTGATTATCGATCGGGAATCAAGGGTCATTATTTATGTTCCTAGTTCGAATAAAATTATCTTCGATGATTATCAAACATCAGTGTGACTAACCTCAGTTGTCTTCGCACCATCGGGCTAAAATATCTATCTTTGTGCGAAACCGATTGCTGGGATCAGAATGCTGTGTACATTTCAAGGTTATGAGAGTTACCACTCATGCATTATTTTACTTAAACAAAACTCGTAATTGTATTATGTATTGATACGATCCATTGCTCTTTTAACCAGGTCCATGAAGTTAGGTTGACGAGTGACGAATTGACGAGTGACGAACTGTGACATTTTTATAGGTCCGTGAAGTTAGGTTGACGAGTGACGAATTGACGAGTGACGAACTGTGACATTTTTTCTAAAAACTTTATTTCTTTCTTTAAGATGATGTTTCTGGACGAATAAATGCGAATTGGGCCCTATTTCGTGTTTCATGGCTATCAGTCAATCAGAAGAGCTTCGACAATTCGTCAACTCGTCAATTTTGTTGACGAAATTGACGAAAAAGATATTTTTCTAAAAACTTTATTTCTTTCCTTTAGATAAGTATCTGGATGTATTGATTGCAAATTAGGCCCTATTTCAAATTTCATGGCGATCAGTCATTCAGCAGAGCTTTGTCAAGTTCGTCAATTCGTCAACTTGTCAATAAAGTTGACAAAATTGACGAAAAAAATATTTTTCTAAAAACTTTATTTCTTTCCTTTAGATGAGTATCTGGACGTATTGAATGCAAATTAGGCCCTATTTCATGTTTCATGGCGATCAGTCAATCAGAAGAGCTTCTTCAAGTTCGTCAATTCGTCAACTTGTCAATAAAGTTGACGAAATTGACGAACAAAATATTTTTCTAAAAACTTTATTTCTTTCCTTTAGATAAGTATCTGGACGTATTGAATGCAAATTAGGCCCTATTTCATGTTTCATGGCGATCAGTCAATCAGAAGAGCTTCTTCAAGTTCGTCAATTCGTCAACTTGTCAATAAAGTTGACGAAATTGACGAAAAAATTATTTTTCTAAAAACTTTATTTCTTTCCTTTAGATAATGTATCTGGACGTATTGAATGCAAATTAGGCCCTATTTCATGTTTCATGGCGATCAGTCAATCAGAAGAGCTTCTTCAAGTTCGTTAATTCGTCAACTTGTCAATAAAGTTGACGAAATTGACGAAAAAATATTTTTCTAAAAACTTTATTTCTTTCCTTTAGAGAATATATGGACGTATTGAATGCAAATTAGACCCTATTTCGTGTTTCATGGCGATCAGTCAATCAGAAGACCTTCGTGAATTCGTCAATTCGTCAACTCATCAATTTAGTTGACGAAAAAAATATTTTTCTAAAAACTTTATCTCTTTCCTTTAGATAATGTATCTGGACATATTGAATGCAAATTATGCCCTATATCAAATGTCATGGCCATCAGTCATTCTGAATGCTTTGTCAAGTTCGTCAATTCGTCAACACGTCAATTTTGTTGACGAATTGACGAAAAAAATATTTTTCTAAAAACTTTATTTCTGTCTTTAAGATAATGTATCTGGACGTATTCAATGCAAATTAAGCCCTTTTTGGTAGACTTGCGCATGCGCAGAGGCTGCCATAGTCATAGTGAGTTTGAAGTCACGTGATGTATATGCCCTTCACCACCAACAATTAAGTGCAATTTTTGGTTTGACTAATTTACGAATGCTCACAAAAGCAAACATAGAGTAACGAAAAAAAATCCGATTATTCAAGCTTATACTAGAAAATAACGAGTCTTGTAAGTGTAAATATCATATTTAAAGTGTACACAATTATTTAGATATCACTACGCCAATATAGCACTGCACCGCGCAATTACCCTTTGTAAATTGTAACCCTTTTTTTACTCTCGGCAGAGATGTAAACATCCACTCGCCCGCTAGCATAAGCGAGTGGAATGAAGGATCGGCTAGTACGAAATTCTAGGCGCTAGTCCATACATATTCGTTCATGTCCTTATTCATAAAGATAGTATGCATTGCTAAGCCTTTTCTTTCTCTTTCTCTCAGTCCATCTATTCCTTCGACAACGATTAACGATGACTTGCATTTTGGATAGGTGCTTTCGACAAGGTCCGCGTCTAAAGAAACAAATTTCATCAAATGATTTGAGCGCTTTAAATCACTTGTTTATAAAGCGTTTAGAATACTTTGATTATAATAGGCAGAACGAATAACGAATAAATCTTGCAAGAAATCGATCATTTCTTTCGGCCAAAGTCAGGTAAATGACCCGCGGATATTGGTTGTTACAACATAACTGATTCATCCTTTTATTCTAAATTTGTATTACACAGTTCAAAATTAGATTTTGACAGTTTGTTCGTTATGATTTTGACGCGATTCAAGATTTTGACGCGATTATTTCGTTCATAGAGTTGATTACTAACAGCTAGATGACTAAGTTGATGATGGAAAGAACATTAACAAGTTAAGTTAAGCTAAAACATGCACAGGCAGGCGAGTGTTTCATTAGGATAAGTGCAACACTCAATTCCAATCCTGCTTGCCCTTTAACAAATCACAACCCACCCCACAATATAAAAACTCTGCAGCAGACGAATTAAAAAAAATCTGAGCAAAGATACAGAAAATCACATTTATTGGAAGTGTAATCATTGAATATAGTTGAAAACATTGTTGCAAAAGGAGAAAGCTTGTTATGAGCAATTTCTTATTCTGCATCAATGTTTTCAAAAGTCGTCGGCTGCAATTACGTATGCAAGTGGGAAAGGTTTAAATAAGAAACACTTTTTCAAATGATAGTCAGTTGGCTATTCTAGTATATAATGTCCGTCTTAAATAATAATGACAAAACTTTCAAAAAACAAGAAAAAGATTTTTTACAATTTAATTGAAAACATATTTAATCAAAGTTTGGAAAGTTGTCCCTTTCCGTGCTTTTTTTATGAGAGTTCAAATCACAAGCAAAACTTATGGGACAGAGTTGACAAATAACACATTGACACAATTTCAGATTTAGGCTTTGTTTCTGTCAAACTGCTGAAGAAGACAACACTGAGACACATTTTGATTAAAAGTTTATTTAAAAAAAGGAATAATTTTATTTATGATAAACAACATTACAATGATGGTGTAGAAAATACATGTCAACAATACATTTTTCAATGTGTACATTCATTGCACAGACCAAATCTTAGCAAGTTTGAAATTATGGACCTCTCAGCACATTTTTTTCTCAATTCATTACTTCTTGGCAGGATTTTACTGCTAAAATTGATGATTTTTTTTTTATTTTTGGCCGGATTGCTCTAGCAATTCCGGTCTATAGATTGGCGATGTCTGTCTCTCCGTCTGTCTGTTCGTCAACATTTTGTAAAATAAATATTCATATATGCACTTCTGTATATCTTCTTAAATGATCGCAATTTTACCTTCAGTACTTCAGTACTTTGATTTTACTTTCATGGCCATCAGTCATTCAGAAGGGCTACGTAAAGTTCGTCAATCCGTCAACACGTCAATTTTTTTAAACGAAATATACGTTGACAAACATCAAAGCATATTCTTCTTCAGTTGAATCTCTTCATACACAGGTTCTAACTAATAGCTTTCTGCATAGTGTGTCGATTAGAAAGGGACTGCACAGCCAAACGTTTGTTTTTATTACTTCTTAGTTTGTTTAAGAATGGGTCTTCCGATTTCGGGTTTATTTCGGATGTTGTTTCTCTGCTACATAAATATGATATTTACAATAGCTTGGAAGACTATTTAGTATATGGCGATTTTCCTAGTAGATATTTTTGGAAACATTGTTTTAATACAAAGGTTCGTAACTACTATCAGATCAGGGGCGTAGCTTTGCAATAATCAATGTGTAGGCCGTCTCGTGAGAAAATCTACATTGTGGACTCTGCGTAAAGTATCGACCCGGATCAGCCTAAGCATGCCACACCCGGATAGACACTTTTCGCCTCCTGTGGATTTTCTGTTTCAGGAATAACTACTCTATACATCTATCCCCCTAAGACGGAATGTGTCGGTCGGATTAGTCTGCGCGGACAGCGCAGGCTGATCTGGTCGATACATTACGCAGCTGTCTATCGCCGCTGCATTTTGGGGGCATTTGAGAAAAAATGTGTAGGCACGTGCCTACAGTGCCTAAAGGGAGCTACGCCCCAGACTATATAGAAGAATTGAATGTTAGAACTTCTTCGAGACAGTTTGTCTTATACAGAAAACTACAGTATCAGTTCTCTGCTAATCCACTGTGGGACTACGCTAAACGTAATCCGAATATGCTACGTGCTTGTTTTTCTATCGCCCAAATAATTGCATGCACGGCATGCACTGATTTCTCCCATTGCTCACGGTGTGGAAATAGAGATATTAAAACAAGTTTCACTGAGCATATTTTGATTAACTGTTTTTATGTATTCCTTTTAACAAATAACTTATGTCAAATTTGGTAGTAGTACTTTCAATATGCTAGATTCATTTAATGGTAAGGAGTATGTTGAAGCTCTATTCGGTTTGAATCCGAACTTGAACAGCGTACTGCTTAAAAACTATGACAAACATGTGGTACTATTTCTACATAACGTATGAAATAGTTACAAGTACTTTGTACCGGGTTAAATATATACTGTCAGTTTTTATGTCATGTTTATTGTGTGTGTGTGTGTGTGTGTGTGTGTGTCACTCTCTCTATCTCTCTCTCTCTCTCTCTCTCTCTCTCTCTCTCTCTCTCTCTCTCTCTCTCTCTCTCTCTCTCTCTCTCTCTCTCTCTCTCTCTCTCTCTCTCTCTCTCGCTCTCTCTCGCTCTCTCTCTCTCATCTGTACGTGTTCTACAGTGCAAATACTGTGATTGTTTGCCACATAATTACAAAGTTTGCAACGTTCTGGATATCTAAAGAAGACATAGAATGCAATAGCTCACATCCGTACAGTGTAGACGAAATTGGTATTGTTTTCATTAGTGAACCCATTGTAATAAGGTAGACATATCAAATGCTGTTTACTGCTAGTAAAGAGAACATAAAGGCCCGTCCTTTTGCTGTTATCAAGATGTACAAACCGTAAAGTTTGGCAAAGAGAACCCCTCCATTTGAACAAATATAAATGTCAACTTGTTACCACTACTTAATAGTAATTTGGTTGCAATACAATCAGCAAGCAAAGTTACAAAGGGATGTTGCGGCATGGATTAAGCTCGCTGAGGTATATAGCTATTCTGGTAGCTGGTCTTATTTATATTGTACTAACAATATAAAGAAAGGAGCATTTCAAAATATAATAAACAAGGGATTGTCTCTCCAGTTTCTACTAGGTTCTTCATCACAAGAGCTGACGAATTGACGAACTTGCCGAAGCTCTTCTGAAGGACTGATCGCCATTCAATTTGAAATAGGGCCTAATTTGCATTCAATACGTCCAGATACATTATCTAAAAGACAGAAATGAAGATTTTTAGAAAAAATAATGTTTTCGTACATTTGTCAACAAAGTTGACGAACTGACGAACTTGAAGAAGCACTTCTGATTGAATGATCGCCATGAAACATGAAATAGGGCCTAATTTGCATTCAATACGTCTAGATACTTATTTAAAGGAGAGAAATAAAGTTTTCAGAAAAATAATTTTTTCGTCAATTTCGTCAACAAAATTGACGAGTTGACGAATTGACGAACTTGAAGAAGCTCTTCTGAATAACTTATGGCCATTCATTTTTAAATAGGACCTATTTTGCATTCAATACGTCCAGATACTTATCTAAAGGAAAGAAATAAAGTTTTTAGAAAAATATTTTTTTCGTCAATTTCGTCAACTATATTGACAAGTTGCCGAATTGACGGATTTGACGAAGCTCTTCTGATTGACTAATCGCCATGAAACATGAAATAGGACCTTTTTTGCATTCAATACGTCCAGATACTTATCTAAAGGAAAGAAATAAAGTTTTTAAAAAAATATTTTTTTCGTCAATTTCGTCAACTTTATTGACAAGTTGACGAATCGACGAACTTGAAGAAGCTCATCTGATTGACTGATCGCCATGAAACATGAAATAGGGTCTAATTTGCATTCAATACGTCCAGATACTTATCTAAAGGAAAGAAATAAAGTTTTTAGAAAAATATTTTTTTCGTCAATTTCGTCAACTTTATTGACAAGTTGACGAATTAACGAACTTGAAGAAGCTCTTCTGATTGACTGATCGCCATGAAACATGACATAGGGCCTTATTTGCATTCAATACGTCCAGATACTTATCTAAAGGAAAGAAATAAAGTTTTTAGAAAAATATTTTTTTCGTCAATTTCGTCAACAAAATTGACGAGTTGACGAATTGTCGAAGCTCTTCTGATTGACTGATGGCCATGAAACATGAAATAGGGCCAAATTTGCATTTATTCGTCTAGAAACATTATCTTAAAGAAAGAAATAAAGTTTTTAGAAAAAATGTCACAGTTCGTCACTCGTCACTCGTCAATTCGTCACTCGTCAACCTAACTTCACGGACCTATAAAAATGTCACAGTTCGTCACTCGTCAATTCGTCACTCGTCAACCTAACTTCACAGACCTCTTTTAATTTTGAATCCCCATATCTCATTTCACCACGCTTCAAAGCTCTATATTGCAAGATTGTTTTTTTTCTCAATATGACCTTTTACTATCTAACAAAGTCAAATAATTACAACGACAACAACAACTAAACCCGTTACATGTATGTGGACTAATATTTATTCAAGTTGGATCAACAAGTCTCGAGCGGGTCTTTTCTGACCGATTGTATCAGCGCGTAAAATGGAGTTGAAAGGTCGATTGATTGGTTGGTTCGGGGTTAATGTCATTTTCAACATTCGCTTAGTCATATCACGGCGGTCAGTTTATCTACTCATGTGTTTCCTGGCTTTCTCACACCAGTACTTTACACAATATTCTTTTCAATCAACTGACTGCTTTTTCACATGGATTGTTAGCCCGTTGGTGGACAAGAATGACGCGTGTCAAAGTAACTTTGGTTAAACATCGGAAAGAATGTTGGCCGAGCTGGTGTTCAAACTCACAACCCCTGGATTATCCCGCGTCACTACCGAATGAGCTACCGAAATGTGATATGGTACAAATTGAGTATTATTTACAAAGAATATAAAGGAAAATAAAAAACTGTATTTTGGAAAAAGTTACCCTTGTTAATAACCAATAACAAGTCTATAGGTACTCTTAATGGTAATAGAGATTATAAGGTTAAAATACATTTCTCCCCACCCACCTTATCTAGGCATGTTGAGTAGGATAAAAAAAAATAAAACCATGCATAAACTTCTCTGCAGTAGCAACCGCCCGTAAAAATCTGATTACTTCCTATTACAGTTTGCATCAGCCAATTGAATTAACGCCTACAAAATCGTTAGATATCAATAGGGGAGATAACCAATGTAAATAAACGAGAGAGAGAAACGGTGACCTAGCGTCGGTTGTGTCTCCAACTTGTATTGGACAGAAAAATGAAAACCAGCTCACGAATATTTAAATGTATAGTTTCAATTTGAGACGAACTTTTATGCGATGTCGTCAGATCTGATTTACATAGAGCGAAGTATTTTTGTCTGGCTTTAATGCGATTATCATGATCTAAAATCATTGAAGTTTAGACCTTTTACTTTCACTTCATATCAAAATAAATCGAGGCGTTCTTTCATTTGAAATGCGTGCTTATGTGTTGGTGAGGAAACTTCAGATTGTCTGTTCTTACGCGTTCATTTCAATGCAATTAGTCATTTAATCTGACATTTCCATCAGATAAATTACCTTGCTTACGTATTTAAACTATTATTTACGTCAAATAGGTCACTTAATTTGAGGTGACAATGTTAATCAGTTCAATTAAAACCCAAATTCCTGTAAGCATTTTCTTCGCCAATGATGATCTTCAGCCGGACTTCACGAGGCCAATAGTTGAAATTCTTTCTTCGAACTCTTGTTCACCAAACATGTGATCGCTATCGAACGAATTGTGTGGACATTCGGATCACATTCCTAAATCAAGCCGACAATTGTTGACTGGTCGTTAAGATAAGGGTGATTTTTCACCCCATTTATTCCTCCAGCACTCGATTTACACCTGAAGTGTATCGTCCGCTGGCAGGTCTTCCCTGATAAAGTCGTTAAGTGCTATATCAACTGGCGGGAACAGTTAGAATGTCGTAGTACCCCGATGCTGAAGTGAGGTAAATCATTTGAGGAATTCTTGGAGCAGATGATCCAAGAAAGGGATAGTTATAACAGGCTTATAATATTCCTCTGGAGTATAATCGGGGTCGTTGTTACGCCGTGTTTGTCTGCTACATAAACCTGTATAGTAGGTACTATGGCGACGGATTCACCAATTTAGGCGCAGCTTCCTGAAACGCCTGCTGTTTCAGACCAGGACTAGAAATGAACTGGGGCACAGGCCCCCGGTTAATCCGCCACTGCATTTGTCACGTGTCTTCTTCGTTTACCATTTATTTTTTGTCGCACGGGCCCTACGGCCTCCCGGTAAATCTGCCAATGCAATTTTCCGTGAATATTCGCAAACTCATGTGTTTGCTTGTAAAATATATCATGGAATATGAAATTGCAGAATATAAATTTAAAAAAAAATGCGAAACCATAATGGTAAAAATCAGGCATGATGATTTATTTCACAAATTACTCTTTTTAAACTGAATTGGACAATCTCTGTAAATGCTCGAACATAGTCGTACTTTTCCGTTCCACTTCGCGAAGAAGATATTAAGCTTTTGTTTAACTTATATTGGAATACTCACACCTTAAGTTTTTCACTGATGTTCCAACAACATTATAATGATCTTTTTCGGAGGATCTCAACCTTTTAAATGCAGTTTTGTTGAATCCATGATGAACTATTTTTCTCGCGCAGTCTTATCCTAAATGCGTTGTAGTGGCAATTGGCAGGCTGCCAACGCAGAAAAATGGTATTACTACTATGACCAGGGGCCAAAAACTGTCAATTGAAAGTCATGAAGCTGAACACATTTTGGCTTATTGGGTATGTCTACCCAGTAAAATTGAAGCATAAACGATCAATATTTAGATGTGTATGGTACTGAAAAATGAAATTATTACTCACATTTTATCCCAGAATTATGATTCTAATATTTCAAGAAATTTTTTGAACAATTTTGAAACTTTGACTATAATATCTATTTTATGGAGTTCAGCACTTTTAATAGTTATTCGCGGCTTTAGGAAAGTTTTGACGAAATTTTCAGCATTTGAATTGGATAACACTGATGGCAAACATACTTTTATCTTCGCCAGATATAAATGCGCTACGTTCTTGTTCTACTGCGTGGTTCGTGTGTTCTGATGTAACTCGATTTTAAATGCAGTCATAGATTTACATGTATTTACTTACTTACTTACTTACTTACTTACTTACTCATTATAATGCCTTCAATGCTATTGATGCAAGGACTAACTATTTGAGCTGCCCTCTGCAGAAACCGTAATTGTGACCAATGTATATCCATATCAGACAGCGTATCTGCTGAGTCTCAACTGGCTCTACACTGTTCGCCAATTATTAAAACGAATGTTGCAAGAAACTTCCGTAAACCAGTTTCCATTTGGACATTTTAACATGAAAGTCTTGGTAGGGTTTGTTGTCCAGGCGTATAAAAATTACGCTTATGTTGGTTTTCGCAGATCATCGCTCATTTTTAATCCATTCTGTGTTTGGCTAGAGTCTCTGCAGTTGCCCAGGTTAAGCTCTGTTCTTGAAATCGGCTTCGCTGGTCCGCCATCGGCGTTGATTTCGGCCGATCTCTATTTGTCTAGTGCAATCATAACCATTTCAATTTCCTTTGGTAGAATATCGCTTACATGTATTTGTTTTCCTGATATGGGATGGAGATTTGAGTTATTTTGAATTCGAATTAATTACATGCAAAATGATACGTGCGTGTGATACGTGGTTGTTATATTTGATACAGAACAAACAATGTCACGCCGCGATAAGGCCTCGGATCATCCATACATTAAATTAAAGTGACCCGTTACACACAAAAAAGCGCTTATAGTTATAGAATTACTTTTGCTTAGAAAAGAAATTAGGAAGGGAACTTCTTCTTTCTTTTAATTAGAAGCATGCCTTATCCTCAGGTTCCCTAAATTGGTATGTACATCTGCAATACTCATCTGATTCGTCCCTTTTGGCCGATCTAGACAATTGGCACCTTTTTGTTTGACCATGTGTTTTAAGTACCCGTATCAGATACCGATCAATTGACATACCCACGTGAGTGATTAGGTTCCCGATATCAACAGCGCCTTTTCCAAAATAGCAGTCGTAGAGAGGGAACCAGACTGGTGAAATGTGGCTCCAATTATTGATTATATTTTGATCGGTTCACTCTGTATGGTAAATAATGCAATGGTTGCATTTGCGAATTGTTTTATGTTATGCGATCATGGATGGTTTTGGGGTATTTCATGCGTTCATGGATCGTTTTGGGGTATTTCATGCGATCATGGATCGTTTTGGGGTATTTCATGCGATCATGGATCGTTTTGGGGTATTTCATGCGATCATGGATGGTTTTGGGGTATTTCATGCGATCATGGATGGTTTTGGGGTATTTCATGCGATCATGGATGGTTTTGGGGTATTTCATGCAATCATGGATCGTTTTGGGGTATTTCATGCGTTCATGGATCGTTTTGGGGTATTTCATGCGATCATGGATCGTTTTGGGGTATTTCATGCGATCATGGATCGTTTTGGGGTATTTCATGCGATAATGGATCGTTTTGGGGTATTTCATGCGATCATGGATCGTTTTGGGGTATTTCATGCGATCATGGATCGTTTTGGGGTATTTCATGCGATCATGGATCGTTTTGGGGTATTTCATGCAATCATGGATCGTTTTGGGGTATTTCATGCGTTCATGGATCGTTTTGGGGTATTAGCATCCACTGATATTAGAATTTAAACCTACATTTTCACATGTGTTTGATATTTCTCATTTCCCGTGAAAGTTTTTTCTTCTCGTATGAACATTCCAAATTTCTAAATGTAACATTGTTATTTTTGCAGCAACGAGCAAGTTCTCCTTTTGCCACAATCTTTTCAACACTACTCAATTGCTTTATTTTCGTTTACAAAGATGTTTCTATATGCTTGCCTAGACGTTTTCAAAGTTGTCTGCTGCAGATTTGTTATATGGTGGAAAGGTTTGAACCGTCGTCCACTACGGAAAGTAAAATCTGAATATAAGGAAGGGGTTATTAGTTATTATTCCATTGCCCGCAATATTTTCAAATGTCGTCTTATATAATGGCATTTAAAGTCGATTGTGATATTTTCCCACATACAGGAAAAGGGTTTAAATGCTTAAGTCTAACGTTCGGCCTGACATTTCGTCTGAAACTACCACAATCATTTCCACGGTAAAAATATAATTTTTAAAAATGTATAAGCATTGTTTTCAAAGGAAGCATAAAACAAAAGGAGGCTCATTTTCTCTTGATATCAAAATGTTTTACAAATTTAAATACTGGTTGTTACACAATTATAAATATGTACAAATGTTTTGTGAGGTAACGCGTTAGAATGTGACAGGAATGTTTCACCATTCCAGAAAAAACTGACGCTTTCTGACACCTCTGCAGCAGACGACTTTTGAAGACATGGTGAACAATGAAAAATTGCTCAACATAAGCAATATCATTTTGTCACAAAGAGTTTAACTCTATGTAATAATTTAAACTCGCATATATGGAGATTTTTCATGTGTTTTGCCAAAAATGTTTTCAAAGCCGTCTGTTGCAGATTTGTTGTATGTGGGAAAGGGTTTAATTAGATTTAATGTGACACATGACTTTCCCAATTAGTTTATTGTTTGTTACATGTATAATGTAGTTTCGTTAATATTCCAGTATAACAGCTGCTACGTGATTAATAGTCAATCCGTATAACAAACTATGTTAGAAAATCAGTCACCACTCATTTCAAGCAATGGCTGCTTTGTCCAAAACTTCCATTATCCGGTAGAGAAGAAGTGAGAAGATATGAACCGTGGACATGCGTAAAATATAGACCCGGATCAGCCCTAGCTTGTAGCGCAGGCTATTCCGGGCTGATACTTTTCGCCTCCTGTGGATTTTCTGTTCAGGAATCATTACTCTATACCTTTATCCCACTGAGACGGAATGTGTCGGCCCGGATTAGCCTGCGCGGATTGCGCAGGCCGATCTGGTCGATACATTACGCAGATTTCATAGCGTTGGTTATCTCGTATCATATTCTGTTTACTCGCTAATGTTGCAAAGTGCATTTTGTCATTCGTTTATCATGCATTTTGAATTATTCATAGACATATTTACACGTTGTATTTACTTTAGGTTGATATTTATGTAAAATCAATGCTAATCAAACCGTCATTTGTATAGGTTGATGGATTAGGGTTTAACGCCGTTTTCAACAAACTTTCAGTCATATCACGTCGGCCAGTTAATCTACATATCTTAGCTTTCTCACACCAGTAATCCACACAAGTATTTTTCCAGGCAACTGGCTGCTTTTTCATCATTACGTTTTGGAAAGATAGATTGGTTGATGTTCCACGCCGTTTTCAATGATATTTCAGTTATATCAAATAACGCGTGTATCCTGCCTTTCTTTGTCTTTCTTTGTCTTTGGGGAGCAATTTCTTCTTTGGTCACTATGTTTTCAATATCTATATGAGGGAAAGGGTTAAAATACAAGTATTTTTTATGTCTCTGACTTACATCACATAATATATAGTTGAGAACATTGTAGTAAAAGGAGAAATTTTCACGTTTTCTAACAATGTTTTCAAAAGTCGACTGTTGAAGATGTGGCGCAAAACACGTATGCAAGTGGGAAAGCATTTAGGGATACCGACATGGAGCCACCACCCATGCCCCCGCCCCTCCCGCCAATACCACCTACCGCCCATACTACCTCCCGCCAATACCCCCCCCCCCCCCCTTATCCGTAACCGCCAGGGTGAGCTTTTCTGAATGTTACTAGAAAGGCGGTACCTGTCTATGACGTGCGTCGTGTCAACTGTTTCAGACGCATTCTGACGCACTCACCGCAGACGACTCTTGAAAAACAATGAGGCAAAAGAAGAAAGTGCTTATAATGAAAAATGTACTCCTTTTCCCACAATGCTTTCAACTCTTTTAAATACATTCTGTATTTATTTTGCCTTTCTGTTTTTTAATGTCATCTACTGTAGATTTGTTTTGAGTTGGAAAGGGAGGATTAATGCATGGAATTCATCTCGAACACTTCATTGGATAGTTTTTTTATTCACTTGCACTGGAAATGACGCGCTCGATTGGACAATAATGCTTTGTTTTTTATACAGTGGTATAAAATGACTGAACAATAACACTTCAATGGATTTTTGCCATTGATTGAATTATTTCAGTTGAAGTGAAAAGGGCAATTGGAGAACAATTAAAACAAAATGGATTTGGGGAGATTGCCTTGGTACATAAAATGTTTAATTTTATTGACGATTGAGATCAGACTGTGCTTATCAGTCACAACTATGAGAGACATAAACTTTGATGTAATACTGGAGGGATCCGCTTTTCTCACGTTATATGGACAGAGTCTGTTAGCCTGTCAGGGCAAGTGTGCTGACCGACCCAAGTGCAAGTCGATCAACTACCGTAGACACGCGCCGTTTATTTGTACACTGAACTCAAAGAGAAATTCGGACGGAACGGTTCTGAAAGAACAACCGGGTTGGGTGTATCAGGGCTTATCCGAATGGGAGGTAGGACACTCTCTTTCTTTCTCTCTGTTCCTTATCCGAGCCGTTACACAAGAAAACCAACATTGTAGTTTCAGAGCAATAGAGGTATAGAGAAATGATTCCTGAAACAGAAAATCCACAGGAGGCGAAAAGTGTCTATCCGGGTGAGCCTGCGCGGCATGCCTAGGCTGATCCGGGTCGATCATTTACGCAGAGTCCACAATGTTGGTTTATTATTTTTATTATTTTTATTTATTTATTAATTAATTTCAATTGCTTCTGCTGGAGATTGATATATATTAAATAAACAAATAGTATGAAAATAAAGCGTCGTTATGCAGTTCATGTACAAATGAAAGAAGTTAGACATGTAGATGCATTTTTAAACTGTGTGTGATATCCGGTCACAGAGATTACACTAGGTTCTTGAGGTAGTTAAAGGCATACACCAATGAGTGTTCGAATATTAATCTTTCTGTTTCATGTGAAATATAGATCGCAAGCTTTGAACCTAATTATTAATATTATTAGTATTATTATTGACGCCGCGTGGAGGCGTGGCGTCAGTATGGGATAAGTTTTAATTTTGTACCATGGGGTGACGTAATCGAAAAGGGAGCAAGCAACATTATTATTGTTAAGAAAAACTCTGTTATATGTTTGAAAAAAGCAACCTTTATGAATAAATAAATTGTATAAAATGATTTAAGAAACAGCAAGATACAAAAAACGTATGTCTTCTACCGTTATTACAAAACTTTAGACACATGTAATGGGTATTTAATAATTTTCCCCTAGCTTCCTAGGCTACGCTTTTTTATAGTTCGGTTTACGACCCGATTCATCAAAGCTCAGAAAAAAGCGATGTTTTTGCCTATTTACAATATTGAGATTTTTAAATAAATGGGGAATCTTTCAAAAATCAATGATGATTCATTTTAATTACTACATATTACAGTATAATTCTAGAAACTGTAAAAACAACGTTAACCCAAGTATGCAATAGGCATAGCAGTAATGTGACCCGTTCTATTATTTGTAAATGCAGCATGTCATCGCTTGGCGATTTTGGTCATTCTTATTTAATAGACGACATAGTGTCATCGGTTCCCATAGAGTAAATAAATTGTCTCTGCTTCCTTCCGTTATGAATACTTCGCTGTTTTCACGATTTCATCCGATTTCTAAAAAATTCATTGGATTCGTACCCGGTTTTTCATGTTTCGTTCGAGATGAACGATTCATACCAACTGGTTTTCGCTCTTTGCTCTTGGGTTTTGACTTGACCATTTTC